>QPKB01000001.1:49994419-50127381 GCA_003546025.1 Camphora micrantha
AGTCATCACTCATCTCTCATTTCATGCCGGAATGGCACAAGAAAAAACCAAAATGGCTTAGCCTGTCATAGTAGGTAACAAGATAACAAATTCAAACCGCCACCCAGATTTCATGTCTAAAATCGATGTGAACATCTAAACACAGACTTCAGTAGGGAAAAGCAATGAAAATCAGCCCCCACACCTATTTCATTAAAGATGGGGCCTATCAACATCCTTTCCAGTTGCATTTTCTGTCCCCTCTCTCCAAACTTCTTTTTCTAAATCCTCAGTTGATGTTATGATGTTGTGCCATAGTTTTCCCATGGAAATTTACTATTCTTAGTGCATGGTTCGTGCCACACAATTTTGCAGAAAAAAAATATTTCGGACACTTCGAAATATTCTCTGTTTGGTGCCACTCAAAGGCCTTTTTTCCTCAAAAACCAGATCATAGGTGTGCCTAATTTTAAAATCCAGTTCAAGTATCACTGACAATGACAATTTTACAAATTTGTCACGGTGAACCCTATTCCATTATAAGCAGACCTGATTCTAGTTGCATAATCTGCTGTATGACAAAATGAATGCGCCCCTCTCCTTTCTTCCTCTGTTGCAACTTGTGAGAGTCCAGATTCTGATGCAGGACAGACCCATGACCCATGGGTTGACCAAGTCCATTGGGCCCAGCCCATTCAGTTTATGTGTAGGTTCATTTTATTTTATTTAGAGTTGTTTTCTAAAGGTTTATGTTTTAAGTATAGATGTTTTAATCTCAACCATAGGAATGTTTAGAGGGTTCATATTAATTTTAGGGTTTTTCTTTTGCTTATATATACATATCATTGTAAAGCCTTTGGCTTCTTTAGACCTAATGAATAAACAATCTACGCTTTTGAGAAATCTTCTGCGAATGGATCTGGTGTGAAGCCACCCTTGGTGCCAAATGATAAGGAGCGGGATCGATGCAGGGTGGGAAGGGGAAGGGGAAGGGGAAGAAGATATAAGATAGGGGGGTTTGGATCAGACCTAATGCCTGAAGTGATAGGCCTCATGCCATTCTTGGTAGGAAAGGGAAAAGAGAACAAATAACACTCAATTTTTTTTCTTTCATTAATCATAATCTAATAAGCCAAAGAGGCTTTACATCAATATATAATTAAAAGAAAAACCCTAAATTTAATCTCAACCCTCTTAACATTCCTACACTCGAGATTAAAACATCCATACTTAAAACATAAACCATTAGAAAACAACTCTAAATAAAATAAAATAAACATAAACATAAACATAAACATAAACTGAATGGGCTAGGCCCAATGGACCTGGTCAACCCACGGGTCATGGATTTGTCCTACATCAGATTCTTTGGGGGCGGGAACCATAGAATTCTTTGTGCCCATAACTAAAGTTCCATCAGTGAAGCCCATCTTTGAATTCAAAAATGCTGAAAAATCTCTGGCCACCTTGTTCAATACTTATTGTTAGATTGATGGCATGGAAAACAAATGGTTCAATTATTGCGCTTTTCTTAATTTAATTACCTGTTTTACACGTGATCAATTTGACAGTAGACAACTCTGATTGGAGTAAAATTTTGAATAACAATATAATAAATAGGGGTTGCAAGTACAATGGCTGGGAGAACTGAGTGGCAAGTGGTAGGTGGGAGAGTGAATGTTGGGAAAGGTGATGGTAGCTTTGATGCTGATTGACGTCATGAAGGGCATGGCTGGATCAGAGTACAAAGGAAGCCCGATTTAGGAGGGGCTGTAAAGTGGGAAAATCTGGTCGCAGTTTTTGTGGCAATATGCTGGAGGATACTTCTTCCAGTTGGTTGGAAGGTGTTTTCTCCCGCTTTAGTAAGGCTGTGGATGCTTTTCATTCCTAAATCTAACAGAAGAGGCTCTGGCATTGTTTTTGGCTTTGTTAGATTTAAGGAAAAAAGATTGGCTCTGAAATCTATTGCCGCTGTGAACGGGAGCAGTCTGCTGGGAAGGAAGCTCCCTGTCACATTGGCTTCTTTTTCATGGTCCCAGAGAAGAATTTCTTCAAGGGAGAGGACTGAGTATCAGTTGGCTTCTTCAAGCAAGGGTATGGGTGGGAAACTATCACCCCATTCTGGATCTGTTGTGGAGGGCGCTAAGGAGAAGAAGCTTGATGTTGTATCTGAGGGGATTGAAGAGTTTTTTTTGATGCTGTTGTTTTGGGGTGAACTGTGCAGAGGATGGAAGCCATTGTAGTGAAGAGTGATGTGGTCAGAGGCAACTGTTCGTGGCTTGTTAATAGTTTGAATGGGGGTGTGAGTTGGAAAGGTGTTACTACTTCAATCGATGACTATTGTGCAGCTTGGGGCCTGATTGGTTGCAGAGTAGGCAGATTGGAGAGGCGGTTTCAGGTCCTCTTGTATTGCTGTCATTTCAAAATCTGGATCCTCTTTGGAAAATCTTGGGAGGATGTTAGCTTGGAAGTTTCAGAGATCTTCCTTTCGCTGGAGCATTGGAAGCCTAGTCCTCACAAGCATGCTAGAACTGTATGGGTTAAGTGTTTCAAGGTGCCTCTTCATAGATGGGAGGAGAAGACCTTCATGGTGATAGGCGAGAAACTGGGAGAGGTGATTGGTGTTGCTAAGGAGATGTATATAAGAAACTTTGTCTAGAATATGGTAGGATCTGTCTTTGTCTGGACAGTTCATTGATGAGAAGTTTTAGGTTGAGATGTGGGAGGAATTTCTGTCAAAGAAAGATTTTTTTAATGTGGTAGGGAGGTGCGACTGTGAACTCTGAGCAGAGAGGATCTTGTAGCATCGTAGGTAGTTCATGAGGAGGAGGTGCTTCAGCTGCAGTCGTTGCAGCCGGTTCTCCCAAAATCAGGGATAACAACAGGGTCAGACCTCCTGCAGCTTCGGCTGTTGCCTGCAATGGAGATGGCCCTTCTTCTCAGCTTCGTTGTAGCACTCATGTGGAAGCTAACAATGGGCACAAAGCTTCACAGGGCCATCGTAACTCTGACATTGGGGATGGGGCAGGCTGTCAGCTTCTGCTGCAGTCTGCAAATTCAAATTGCTTTCATAAGGAATGAAGGTTCAGCAGTTAGATTGGGATATGAGTGTCCCAGAAAGGAAGATTCTAATAAGCTCGCCTTTTCAGGGGTGGATACCAAGGTATCAATGGAGGCAAACAGCTGGCCTGATGATATGGAAAGGTGCTTTGCCCACTCTGCTTTTGAGTCTCTCTTGCAAGTTTTTAGTGGGTCAGTTGTTCGAGCTGGGTCAGTTTTTTTATATGGGCCGTGAGCTTGATTTTTGTGAGCTGGGTAGACCCGTTCAAGCAATCGATGGGTTTCTTTCTGAGGCCCAGACTATTCAAGCAGCTGATGGGCTTCTTCCTCAAGCCCAAACAGATCCTAATTCTAAGGAGCTTCAGCAGGGCTGCCTGGTGAGTTGGTGCTCCTCTTAGGATAGGGTGCATTTTGCCTCTTTCATGCAGCAGTAAGGATATCAGTGGGTCTTCTGTGTTTCCCAAAAGGAGCACTCAGTTTGGAGGTTCTACAAAGCCTGTAGTTTCTGGAAATTTTCAGTGGGGAAAATGGGTTGTCAACTTGTCATGGACAAGGGAGGATTGCCTTGTCAGGAAAATTACTTCCAGTGGAACCAGCAAAAGGATTGTCAATTCAGCAGACGCTAAGGCTGTCTAATCAGGCTGCTTGAACCAATTTGAGAGGAAGGGGTTTGTTTTGGACAACAAAGCTTCGTCCTTTCCCCTCCTAAAGCAAAAATGAGAAAAGTTTGGGGTTCTTCTGCTGGACATAGTGGTAATGCTAAGTTTAAAAGAGAGGTTGTTGCGGCCATTTCCAGGTTGGAATTTCGCAGCCTGTTAATTTATTGGATGTGGACAAGTCTCGTTATGCAGTTAGTCCTAGGACTCTGCCAAGGGGGTTAGAGTCTATTAAGGCAGTTGAGTTGCAGTCCACACTCCACACCAGATTTGCATTACAGATTATGTGGAAATGGATCCAACTGAAGTGGACACTAGGTAAGTCGTCCATCTAGGAAAAAGACGGGGTTTCTTTTGGGGCTAAAGAGCCACAGTTATTGATAAGGATTATCCAACTTGAGACTGGGAAGGACAATATCAGAGGCAAGAAGAGCAAAGACAGTCTCTTGAGTTGATTGCACAGGTCAGTGTGATTTTGTATTTTTTAGGGGTTTCTATTTGTTATTTCTATGATTATTGTGAGTTGGAATGTCCGGAGATAAGGTAGGCCTGAAGAGATCCGCAGTCAGAAAGCTGGTTAAGTTTCATAAAGTGGATTTACTACTTCAAAAAAGGAAAATTTGTAAAAAGATTGAAAGCATTGTGCATAATGTATGGGGGTTTAGAAAGTGTGGGAGGGAGTGGGTTCATTCTGAGGGACTTCAGGGGGACTCATTACAGTTTGGACGGAAGAGGCTTTGAATTATTAGTAGATGTGATTAAGTCCTAGAGGGTTCTTACCATTAAATTTGTCTCTGGTCAATATAATTTTATGTGGGTAGCTGCTAATATTCATGGTCCTAATGAAGAGCTTGACAGAAACGAGCTTTGGACTAATGTGAGGCTTCAGTGACCACCTCCTTGTTGCTTCATTGGTGATTTTAATGTTTTCCGCTTCCCCCATGAGTAGAGAGGAGATATAGTTGTTACTAGAGACATGTAGAGATTTCGACTTTTATCAATGACGACAAGCTGGTCGATATGCCTATGGTTGATAGGAGGTTCACCTGGTCTAACAATCTAGAAAGATAGGCTATGAGCAGAATTGACTGGTTTCTTGTTTCTAAAGATTGGGAGATCATTTTTTCTTTTGGCATGGCGCAAGTAGCTTTTGCGAGGGTCTTATCTGATGATAGACCTATAAAACTCTCTCCTACAGGGGTCAACTGGGGTCCAAAGCTTTTCAGATTTAAGAAATTTTGGCTAGCGAACGTCGGTCGAGGATTCAAGTAAATAACCCGCTGGTTTCAAAATTGTTAAGAAGTTGCAGTTGCTAAAAGAAAATATTAAAGTGTGGAATAGAGAGGTTTTTGGTAGAATTGACGACTCTAGAATCTCCTTGACTAAGGAGTTGGGAGTTTTAGACTTGGAGGAATCAAGGGACATGAACCCAGCTGAAAGAAGGCTTAAGGGGGTTTCCACTCATAAGCTATGGTACATTAGTCACATGGAAGAGGTCTTTTGGGGGTAAAAGTCTACACCGTTATGCCTAAAGGGGGGGAATAGAATTACTAAAAAATTTCATCAGATGGCCACTGTTAGAGAGAAGCAATTTCATTGGCAGTAGGAGAGGCCATAGCTTTTCTAAGAACCCATTGGTGATAAAGGAGAGAGTTGCTAAATTCTTCGAAGATCTATATTGATGTGAGAGGTTCTTGAGGCCGCAACTGGATGGTTTAGCCTTTCTCGCTATCTCTCTGGATTGCAGAGTTTGGCTTGAGAGAGATTTCGAGGAAGAGGAAATTGCTTTGGCTTTGTCAGATTGTGTAGGCAACAAGGCTCCAAGTCTAGATGGCTTCATTTTTTCTTCTATTCGAGTGGCTTGGGACTTCTTGAACAAACGACTTTTGTGAGATGCTATCAGAATTTCATAGTAGGGGAAGACTTAACTGTCAAAGCCAGAAGGAGGAAGAAGAGACAAATAACTTTGTGAATTCGATGATCCCCTTTAGGGTCAAGATCCTTTAATATATAGATATAGAATTTCTATATGTGTTACAATGATTGAGGAAATTACAGTCAATCCAATCTAATTACAATCAATCTATCCTAATTATCTTCTAATCATATCTTCTAATAAGGCAAGTAATAAATTACAAACGATACTTGACCCACAAGTTGGGCTTTATTTGGTATGGGCTGTGTGACCCACTGACCCATTTGACACACCCCCTCAAATTGATGCGGGTGAATCCACAAGCACCAATTTGCCAACTAAGAATTGGTGTCTTGGCCGAGGAAGTCCCTTGGTAAATATATTTGCAATTTGAAGTCCAGTAGGAACATGAGAAAGGGAGATGGCTTCACGCACAAATGCATCACGTATGTAATGACAGGCCACTTCAATATGCTTTGTGCGTTCATAGAAGACAGGATTTTCAGTAATCCGTATGGCACTGGTATTGTCGGCATAAAGAGGTGTAGGACCAGATTGTGGAAATCCAAGCTCAGAAAGGAGACCCCGAAGCCAGACAATTTCAGAGGTGGCGGCCAACATAGCACGATATTCAGCTTCCGTGGATGATTTGGAGACTTTATCTTGTTTCTTGCACTTCCAGGAGATCAACGAGTCTCCTAAGAACATGCACCAGCCCGTGGTAGAGCGTCGACTATCAGGACAACCAGCCTAGTCAGAATCTGAGTAAGCGATGAGAGAAGTCGAATTGCCCACAGGAAAGAAAAGGCCACGAGATGGTGTATGTAGAACATAGCGAAGAATGCGCCGAACAGCAACGAGGTGGAGATGGCGCGGTTGTGTCATGAATTGACTAACCAGATTCACCGCATATGAGATATCGAGCCGAGTGATAGTCAAGTAGATCAACCTGCCGACTAAACGACAATACATTGTGGCATCAGGAAGAAGATCTCCTGTATCATGGGCGAGTTGAAGATTGGCCTCAACAGGTGTATCTACAGGAGTTGAGTTTCGAAGACCAGCCATCTCAATAAGATCCATAGCATATTTGTGTTGGTCGAGGATGAGACCTTTTTCTGACTGATGAACCTCCAGGCCTAAAAAGTATGTGAGGGGCCCTAAATCTTTCATATGAAAAGATTCATGTAAGGAGGCTTGCAGATGGGTGATCATGCCAGAATCTGTCCCAGAGATGATGATATCATCCACGTACACCAGGAGGACAGTGATCCCATTTGAGGAGCGATGAAGAAACACATAGAAGGATCAGATGCACTTTGAGTGAACTGTAGATGAAGGAGAGCATCCGAAAATTTCTCAAACCAAGCGCGCGGAGCTTGCTTAAGACCATATAGAGCGTCGTAAGCGCGCACAGTCTCCTGGCGAGACACCCCGTAAGTCCTTGGGGAAGTTGCATATAGACTTCTTCTTGAGATCACCATGAAGGAAGGCATTCTTGACATCAAATTGGTAAGAGGCCATGAGTGAGCAGCAGCAAACGGCAAGAACAGTACGAATGGTTGTCATTTTTGTGCAACTGGAGCAAATGTTTCTTCATAGTCAATGCCAAATTCCTGTTGGTTGCCCATGCGACTAACCGAGCTTTATAACGATCCAACGAGCCATCAGCCTTGAGTTTGACTGAAAAAACCCATTTGCAGCCGATAGGTTTTGCAGATGAGGGACAAGTAACAATATCCCATGTATGATTCTGCTGCAGTGCAGCTAATTCTTCATGCATAGCCTTTCGCCAACAGTCATGCTTCACCGCCTGTTAGTAGGAAGTAGGAATAGCAATGGAGGAGAGAGTAGCAAGCAAGGATGTGTGAGTGAACCCATATTTTTCTGGAGGCTTAGAGAGACGAGTAGAGCGTCGAAGTGGAAGTAGAGATGAAGCATCAGGTGATGAAGCAGGGGTGAGATCAGGTGTCGGCGAGGGATCCGGAGGGGGAGGCAGTAGTGGCACATCCTTAGGACGACGACGTTCATAAACAAAAAGTGGAGAAGATATTGTGTCAGAAAAATCTGGTAGATGAGAAAAAGAAGGTAAATCCGAGGAATGGGTAGGAAAAAAAACGTTGATTTTCAAAAAATATAACATTGCGAGAAATGCGAAGGCGGTTGACCACAGGATCATAGCATATGTACCCCTTTTGGTGAGATGCGTAGCCAAGGAACGCACATTGGGCAGACTGAGCAGTTAATTTGGTACGTTCAATAGGAGGAAGATGTACAAAACACACACATCCAAAAATGCGCAAGTGGGTATAAGTAGGATCCTTATGAAAGAGACGAAAGTATGGTGTTTGATTGTTGAGGCGATGGGATGGTAAGCGATTAATTAAGTGAGCCGCAGTGGCTAAAGCTTCGGGCCAAAATCTCACGGGAACTGATGATTCTAAGAGAAGAGAACGAACAGTATCGAGGAGATGTCTGTTTTTTCTCGCTCTGGTTGTGTTGTGCAGGATCAAGTGTCAGGGACAGTGATCGTGACGGGGCCTAAGTGTGGATGCCTTTTGCAATCATGAATAACATGACCATTTGATTTGCAGTAATTACAAAACTTGGTCTTACACTGTGAAGCATAGTGTCCATAACTTTTGCAGCCAAAACATTGGATTTTGCTGAGATCTCTTGTATAGGTTTGTCCTTTAGCAGTAGAAGTAGAACCGTGAGAAACACCAGGAATTGAATTGGCAGTGGCAGCATATGCGACATCACGAGAGTTTCCTGAGGACTGTTGCTTCAGAACATGCTGAGTGAGTTGACTTTGTTCCTCTCTCAAGAGTTCATTAAGACACTCATTCAGGGATGGAGATGGAACCCTGCTCATCAGATTGGAACGAATGATCTCATATTCAGATTGTAATTTCATCAGGAACTGGTCTCTGTGAGAAGTTGCCTGTAATTTTTGAATCTCAGAAAGAGTTGCCTCAGAGACATTGGGGTATTTGATTTCATCATATTCTGCCCATAAATTGAGAAAACCCGTATAATAGTCCTGGATGGAAGAGGTTCCTTGGGAATACTGGGCAATCTCCAGTTCAAGCTGATATTGACGGGCAGAGTTCCCTTGGTGATACACTTGTTTCAGATATTCCCACATCTCCTTGGAGGTCTTGTAAGGTTTGAGATTTAGGATATATTGGGGTTCAACAGACCCAAGAATCCAGGATTTGATATGGGCATCCTTTTGTATTCCAAGAGAGTATTTTTTTCTCATCGTCCTTAGGTCGTGGATCCCATCCTGAAACAAGTCCCCACATTTCTTTTTCCTTCAAGATAGACTTGAAATGATAGGACCAAGAAGTATAATTTTTTTCATTAAATTTGATCAATGCAATTTCATGCTTTTTTCATTTCAGTAATCAGTAGATCTAGTGAACATTGCACGAAAAATCCAACTATTCTTAAATCAAACTGATAAGGAATGCCAACCCAGATGTGAGAGAACTTCCAAGTGTGCAACAGATCAAACAGAGAAGGCAATACTGTAAAAATTGCAATTTTTCCAAACAAACTGGGCCCAGGCGAGCAGAAAATTGGAGATAAAATGGAGTGCAGCAGACAACAGATGCAATTTATGATCAATCAGAGATCAGAGAGTGATGGAGAATAAAAATTCGCACCAAACAAGCCAGATTGCTCACCAAAACAAGCGAAATCCAAAATATTGGACGGTTGTGATGAAAAGATAAAGCAGAAACTGAATTTTCTCTAGAATGGGTAGAAAGCCTACCTCTGTGAGGCTAAAAATCCTCAAAAAATGTCCACAAATACCAGAAGAAGTGGGCGACCAGAGTGGTTGCAGTCTCCAGATACAGCAGTGTGAATCTGGGGTGGGCCGCGTCTAATCACACCTTGATCAGACCAGCGGATGAAGATTTCTTGAGTAGAGAAGACACTAGACGACTTCCAATGCTTGGAAGATGGAGAAGATCACTCAGAAACTCTGTATAGAGTTGGGCTCTGATACCATGTCAAAGCCAAAAGGAGGAAGAAGAGACAAATAACTTTGTGAATTCGATGATCCCCTTTAGGGTCACGATCCTTTAATATATAGATATAGAATTTCTATATGTGTTACAATGATTGAGGAAATTACAGTCAATCCAATCGAATTACAATCAATCTATCCTAATTATCTTCTAATCATATCTTCTAATAAGGCAAGTAATAAATTTACAAACGATACTTGTCTTTTGTATGGCTGTGTGACCATTGACCCATTGACACATTTGACCCATTGACAGTTACTTGTAGAAATTTATAATTCATACAACTGCCTGCAGCCTCATATGATTCATGATCAGAGCCATCGAATTTGATTCAATTTTCAGAATATCACAGATCATGTTAGGCATTTTATGTTAATTAATTGTTCTTTTTTTGTTTAAATTTTTTTATGCAATTATAGCCTGTAAGTTAATTGTTACTTTTGGTTTGTATCTTCCATAGATATACCCACCAATCAATGTTCTTCCATCTCTTTCACGACTGATGAAGGTAATGTTTGGTTTTGCACTCTTGTTTGAAATGTTCTAAGCTCCTCTTAAATTAATTGAGATGCATGTAGAGCTAGTCATTAACATTTAACAATGGTTCTTGACGGAATCGGTACTTGTGATGCAGAGTGCTATAGGTGAGGGGATGACTCGCCGTGATCACGCTGATGTGTCCAACCAGGTAGGACAAGCACAAAATCTATTTGCAATCATTTTTAAAGCGAGTGATAAACTTAACTTATTTGATATCACATGGTCAGCTATATGCAAATTATGCAATTGGGAAGGATGTTCAGGCAATGAAAGCTGTTGTGGGAGAAGAAGTGCTCTCTCTCTCTCTCTCTCTCTCTCTCTCTCTCACACACACACACACACACACACACACACACACCAAAAAAAAAAAAAAAGGGAATAGATCTGTTTTCTTAACCTCTAGTTTTCCTTGTTGAACACTGATTTATGCCTGGCAATGCAGCTTTACCTTGAGTTCCTAGACAAATTTGAAAGGAAGTTTGTTACTCAAGGAGCATATGACACCCGTAACATCTTCCAGTCACTCGATCTGGCTTGGACACTGTTACGCATCTTTCCCCGTGAGCTCCTCCATCGCATCCCAGCAAAGACATTGGATCAGTACTATAGTCGAGACGCAACTCACTGACAGATGTTCAGATCACCTGTGTATCTGCTCAATCTGTTTTGCGCCTTTGCATGCTTCTTCTTAGACCCCCCCAGTCACCAGAACCCGGAAAAAAAAAAGGCTGTTGGGTAAATCTACCTCTGCTGCTTTTCTAGGAATTCTAGCCATTATTCTTTTATTTGCCAGAATCTGCTATATTAGCACTCCAGCTGTTTGTAATATTTATTGGCTATATGCTCTAATGTTACCTATAAAGGTATTTCTTGATTAACTGCTACTTTCGCTTGTATTGTGATATTTATCTATTTTAGGGAAATCAAGAAGGGTCTTTGGGCCTCAGAGGTGTCTGTTTTTGTGATGTTGCTTATCACTATATTGTCATTTTTTGCAAGTTTTAAGTTATGTGGTTGTGGCGATGTAAGTATAGAGATGTTTCATAATGAGGGCTGTTATGAATCCCCGCTATTCGTCTTTGAAGCCTTTTAAGATCTGTAGATAATGGTCCCAAAGCTGTCCTTTTCCATTGTTGGATAAAGGTTGTCAATTTCCGCAGCCTTTGACTCAGGGACTGGTAGGAGCGTGGCATTCTTTCCCAGGCTTTTTGCATGACCTCATGGAATCCCGGGTGCAGTAGCCACTTGTTTTCAAAGCGAAAGAAGTTTGGTCGCTGGTTAAATGTGTTACTATTAGCTATTAGGATCAGGCAGTGGTCAGAGCCGATACGTGGCAAAATAGCGTACTATCATATCTCCAAAGTTTTGGAGCGACGATGTGTTACCCAAACACCAGTCAAGGCGTCTAGAATGCGGTTTGGTGGACTCCTATTATTAGACCACGTGTAGGGGTTGCCTACAAAACCCAGGTCTCTTGTATCTGAACAACCTAGGAATGCCTGCAATTCACGGCCTATATCCCTTGAGTTTTCCTGTCTCCCACGTTGTTTTTCATGGTGTCCTAGGATGACGTTAAAGTCACCCATTAACAACCAGGGGTTCCCTTGAGATACATGAGTAATTTTAAAATTGTTTTAGTTCCTCCATTAGTTTTTCCTCAACCTGCAGTTGGGAGATGCATAGATTGCAGTAAATAGGAAATGACCTCCCTGTGTGTGTGTCGGTTTTGCAAGGAAGGTGATGTGCTGATCACTGTCGTCCATCTTGGACATTGGCACCCGGGCCGTGTCCCAGAAAACCCATATCCCTCCCGAAAATCGGTTGCCAAATTTTAGTTCCCTGGCTGAATAGAATTGATTAATTTTAGAAACTACCCTTGATGCCTTGTCTTCCCTGATTTTTGTTTCAAGTAATACTAAAATAGGCATATTATGTAATGATATTATGTCCCGTAGGTAGGCGAGGATTGACTTTCTGCCTGTTCCTCTTACATTCCAGCTCAGTGTGATTTCATGATCATGATCAACAAGGGATTGTAAAACAACTTCCATACCTGTTTCCAGACCGAACTCTCGTTGAAGCTGGGACAGTGAAGAGGGATGCATTCCACGGACAAGGATGGATATTTGCTGCTTAGGCCGGCACCGTTTGAACTGGCCGTCCATCACTGGATGTAGCTGATGTCTGGGAACTTCAAGAAACCCAAGTCCATCCAGTCTTCTTCTATTAGCTCCGGTGTGTTTCCTGTTTTGCCTGATCTTGTCTCTGATCTTGGGTGGGATTGCTGACAGACTGCGCCTACCTGTGACTGAACCTCAGTGGCGTGGAGCCATTGCCACTGTCCCTCAGTGTCACCGGACCCCTCTCCGCGACCATTGGTGTAGATGGCCTGTGCTGTGCTGGTGCATAGGAGAATTTGGACAAGGCAGTGGTATCCAAATCAGTTGATGGTGGGGCCAGAAGAATGGCAGTGGATGAATTCCAAGCCTCATATCGCCGCCCCATAGACTGAAAAAGTGGTCCAGTAAGCATCCCGCCGGTGACCATGGGGAGTTCAAGCCCATCGGCCATAATTCCAGGGGCAGAGGAAGAGGGAGAAACCATGGAATTGCCTGATGGTGAAAAATGGGTATAATGCTCATTGGAGGCATTCTGGGCGGTAGTTTCGAACTCCGTTGAGATGTTAGAGATTTCGATGGTATCAGTCATCAGTGGTGGTGATGGAGCTGTGTTAATCATCTTGCCAGTTAAAGTTGGCGAAGTTGGCGTTGGAGATATGACATTGGGCGGTGATGGGATGGCGTCTTGGATTGCGGACTCATCTCTGATCTCCGAGATAGCGCTGCCTTCCTTTGAGATAATTAGTTGCAGAACATAACCGACCGCCTCTGCTTGTTGGCACTGATATGGCTCTCCAGCATGCAGCGTATTTGGGTCCTGGCCATGTGACTTGCCATTCGGAGGAAAGAGAAACAGTTTCTCAGAAACAATTTCTCTTTCCTCCACCCTTGCGTGTCGCCCCCTGATTCGTCCAAAACAGGGGTTTAAAGTCCCGAAAATTTTGCTTGTCGGCGCCCAACCTCGGGATATTGGAATGTCCCTCAGATTTCCTCAATACCATGTCGTGTGAGCATTAACTTAGTTGCCAATCTTCCACGTGTTTTTGCTTTGCATGTGAGTGAATCAATTCCCCCTTTTGTCCTAGTTGGGCTTGGGTATCAACTTTCTGGGCATGAGTCGGCTGATGACGTGGCTGATGAGGTGGTGTAATCTCTGTATGGGACGGTGTTGTCATCGGTCCTTTGGCTGGCCGTGTGGTGTGGGTGTGGTTTTTCAAACAGTCGCTCGCTCAAGGAAGATTGGCCAGTTGTGCTCTGAGATTTCTCGGTAATGTGTTCCAGGTGGATAGACTGAAATCTGTTCATTGTTTGTGTACCCCTAAGAAAAAGGTTGGTGTGCTGGTTTGCATTGTTCCTTCCTCCATTTTGGGACGTCTGGCCTATAGCCTGTCGCAGCTGTGAAATATTCCTCTGATTTACCTTAATCCAATTGCCAGTCATTTTCATTCACTGCCCTGGTTGATGTGGTGCCAGAGTCGTTTGCCATGTTTAATTCTACCAGAGGCGATTTTCCTTTCTCTATAGTTCTTTTGTTGCAGGCATGACAACATAAATTCAGTAAGAACTTGTTACAGATGCCGCACCGCGGAGGTGGGTTTTCCACTGTGAACTTTTGAAATCTAGCCCCCTCTAGTGTGCAAATGTATACTCCTTCAATAGGTTCCTTCCTTGTATCCATTTCCACCAGAACACATGCAAACATTGCTCGCTTACTTGCCCTCCCTTTTTATTGAGTTACTTCATTCGTGAATTTGATGGATCCCACCGGAGCAAGGATGCATCTCAAATGGCACTCATTCCAGTTCGGCAACTGTGCGATGTACGCTCGAGTCGTTCAAAGGTTGGTTCCCATGAGGTCACTAGAATCTGTTTTCCTGCTATCCGCCATGGTGACCCCAACCTTACTCTGTTCATATCTCTTTCGTCTGTAAAGGCAGAGAGAACAAAACTATTCTGTAGCTCTAGAAAGTCCAGGCTACCATGGGAACACCATACCTTTGATAAGTCTTGATAAAAGTTGTTTTAAAGGGACCCATCCGCCATGACACACTCTTCCAGTTAGTCTGCATTCACTTCAATTGATGGTCACCTTCTCCTTTAGTGGAGCCAGATCCATCGCATTTTGAATGCAGTGAGGGAGTTCGTTATCTGTTCTTGTTGTCGATTGTGGGGCCCGTACCGCAACTGCGTCTATGTATGAACCCACAGTCTCACCAGCATTTTCGACACCCAGATCCATTGGTGATTGCCGCGCGAATTCCGGTGACTGATCAGAAGTGGTGTGAGAGGAGGTAGGAAGCGGGGGATGTGTAGTGATATCCGCTGGTGGAGGTTGTGCGAAGGTTGACGGTGCTGAGGGAGGGTTTTCCTGAGTGTGTAAGGCCACTTTTCCTTGTGAAATTTCCATTAACATTCATGTCTCATCTTTAATCAGGTTGTCTTTATCTTGCCATCAATATTTGAGTCAGGATCTGGTTAAAGTTTTTCCCACGGTGACCATGAATGGACCACCTATAATGGTCCGTCACCGCGGGCAGCCTGCATGCACAAAGGGCCACTGCGTGATGCCCAGGTAGGAGCTGCCCACGGTGATATGGCGGGCCTTGATTGGTCTCCCCACGGTTAATATGAGGAAAAGCCTCAAATGATCACGATTCATATATAAGAGTAGGACCCAAGTCCCAGAAGCCAAGAAAACTAATTTTAAAATGCAAGAAATGAAGGAGTCGGAAAATTATGTTACAAAATTGTTTTGGATGAGCTTTAAATTTGATTATAAAACTTGGTTAAAATGAAGCGTAACCAACCGAGATAATGTTTTTGATAATTATGATTAAAATATAGAGGATTTTACCAGAAGAATCCCCTTAAATTTAGTGAAGACCAAGACCAAAAAAAAAAAAAAGTCCTCAAATCACAATATCGACCAAAAAGTTCCTGAATTGGAATATTTCCACTTGTTTTTATTGTTATTATTATTATTTTTTTTTGCGGAGTAGTGATATCGCAGCTCACTTGTATGAGCAGGGACATCACCACTCATTTCTTCTACTTCACCTGTAGATATGAGTGGGGATATCCTCATTTATAGCCTTTTTGTTCGATATTAAAATTTGAGGACCTTTTTTCATCTTCACCAAGTATAAGGGGATTTTTTCTGGGACTAGTAAAGTCCTCAAATCGATTCACCTGAACATGAGGGAGGACATATTCCTTCAATTGACCTATCTAGAACTGGTACCCAAACATCCTCATAGGTTCTGATATTTGACTCATCACCTTCCACCCATCTTTGATTTGCAATTTGTTTCCTTCATTGTACTAACTCAAGTTAAAAGAATACGTGGGTTACAAGTGAAGTAACACAGGCGGGTACAATTGTTAACAATTGAAAGTAACAAATAGTGACAAAGATGAAACATGTCAGTTTTAAGTAAAACTGTTTTGAGGTTCTTATTTTAAAAATAGTAGCAAGAGGAGTATATGGAATTGGATAGCTTCACAGTCTCTCTCTCTCTCTCTCTCTCATAACCATTCAACACCCAAGCCACCATCATCACCATGGCCACGTCTTATGTGCCTGAACATGAGGAGCCACTCTCCATCGTTGAGAAAGGGTGGAAATCATTGCACCTCACTCAGTACTGAGGGTTCTGGCTACCTCTTAATTATTTTATCAGGGGTAATCGCATATTGTGAACGCTTAGAAGCATGCAAAGATGATAATCCTGACCGTTGAAGATGAATATCACCCCTCAAGTGAGATATCCTAAGATTTCACTTCAATATGACTGGGTCGGACTATCAGGTTGAGCACAGAAATGATAATGTTATTAACACAATCTTATTTATTACTAATTACATGCCTCAATCACCCACATATTTATGTATGGTGTGTTCAAAAATTGAGAATCTGATCAGTGTACGTTCCTCGCGCCACCATCTTTTTTTTTTTTTTGTATGCAATCAGCTTAGGTAGGGTTGCAAACGGAACGGTTCCGAATTGAAACCATAGTGGACCCGGAACCGTTTCTAAATAATGGTTCCGGTTCCGGTTTTGACTCGGAAATTGTTTATTTGGTTCCAGACCCGGTTCTGATAGGAAAACCCGGATTCAGTTCCAGAACCGATCCACCTAGATGACTGGAATCTAGTTCTAAAATCGATTCTAATTTATCTTTATTCTTCATTTTTCTTAAAAATAAGCATATCATTCAGCTTGTAACAGTGCATCAAGTCTACTATCTCTAATATTGTACATAAAAATGTCCAAAAAAAGTTGATTTTGCGGTACAATTTGCAATATCAAAGGCTCATATGTCAGGTCCCGGGTTCCAAAACCCGGATCTGTTTATGAATCAGACTTTTAAGAATTAAGAATTATAATTATCTAATTAAAATAATATTTGAATCACCCATATCCTTAAAGTTCCATGCACATACAAACTGCCTCTATGAATTGGTTGACGTCCCAAGCAACTCTATAAAGGAAAATGTGTATCATTATTAATAGGAAGGAGTACACCCCCTTTTGCACTTACAAGGATTTATATAAATAATTTAAAAGGCCTAAATAAGAAGCAACAAAACTAAAAGAAAGGGCATAGAAGCAACTGTGCAACGCTTATCGCTTATGTATTAAGTATAATACATAACTTAAATAATGGAAATAGATGAAATGAACCAAGTATGTATGTAGGTATCGATTTTTAGGACCTTTTGTATTGGGTAGGTGGGTATGAAATTGCCTTCATATCCCCTATTGCTACTAAGTGACCATGATAAGGGCATTTTAGTATATATTTTACACACACACACACACACACACACATATATATATATATATAAAATAAATAAAAGTAAGAGGGTCAGGACCAGGGCCGGGCCAGGCTAGTATTGTTCAAATCCAGCCCTCAACTATCAGGGCTTGCAAAAAAATTGTACAACCTCGGCCCTAGAGCTTTTCATTAAAAAACAAAGCCCCTCGACAAGGGCTTTTGAGTGCCGGCGCCCTTGTCTTAGTGTCGAATTGACAGTCCTACGTACCACTAGGGATGTCAAATGGGTCGGGCCGGCCCTACATGGCCCACTCTAGCCCGCCAGTCAAAGGGCCATGGCCCGGCCCGGCCCGGCCCGATCAACGGCACGGCCTGTGTCGGCCGAGGTTGCTTGGCCCGTTGGCCCGTTTGGTTCGGGCTCGCAAGGCCCGCTGGCACGTGGGCTGGGGGCTACAGCCACCCAGGCACACTGGAATTGGCCTGCTGGCCGGCCAGCCCGGCTCGCCAGCACACCCAACGGCCCAGGCCCACCCAACGTCCACTTCCCCTTTTTTTTTAAAAAAAGCCCATTTTACCCCCCAACAGCCATAAAACGGTCATATAAGGGGTATTTTGTGTCATTTTTCATTTTACAAAGTTTATAAATACCTTAACCCTCCCATTCTCATTCCTCACCAATTTACACAACTCTCTCATTCTCTTTATACATTCTCTAGCTCTCTCTTAAAGCATTCAACTCTTTCACTCTCTCTAATAAGTTTTTGAAGGGCCAAAGATCAAGTCATCAAGTGACAAGATTAAATGGGCATTCAAAGATTTAGAGGTATTTTATATTATTTAAATTGAGATTCCATTTATATAAGTTTATATTATATTGTTAACTCTCATTTTCTCCCCTTTCTTATATTAATTATCACAAAAGAAGGCTACTAGCCTATTACTATTATTTATAAAGTATATTTTTTGAAATATGGCTAGAAGATTTTCCATAGAATCTTCTTCCGTTAATTTAGAGGTATAAGAAAATTTTATTGAGTTACAAGATGAAGTAGGTGATTTACCACCTCCCCTTTCCTCAGAGTTATCGTAAACCAACCAAGAGGAATAGAACTTCACCAGTTTGGGATATATTTACAAGGTTTGATGTTATTGAAAATGAAAAGAAAGTTGAAAAGGCAAAATACAAAATTTGTAATAAGATTTATGTTGTAACGTCAAAATCGGGTACCGGCTATTTGACAAGATGTAAGTCAAAATGTTTAGCCTTACATAAGACGGCGGATGCAGGGATAGAGGGGCCTGGTACACAGATCCAAATTTCTACTACTGGTGGTGGTAGTAGTAGTAGCAGTTTGAGTCTTTTTTCTTTTAATACACGAAGTTGTAGACAAGGCCTTGTTAAAATGATTGTGTTATCCGAATTACCATTTTGTCTTGTTGAAAATGAGTTTTTTGAAGAATGGGTCCAGAAATACTGTCAACCACAATTTCACAGTATTTCAAGAAATACAGCCAGAAATGATGCTATTAGACTCTGGAAGGAAGAGAAAACAAACATAAAAAATTACATTGCAGAAATTCCTTATAGAACAGCCATAACCATAGATATGTGGACATCTAAAGGGGGTGACAGTTTTCTTTGTATTACTGCACATAATATAGATTCAAAATGGATTATTAATAAACGTATAATTAGTTTTAGCAGTCTTAAATGGCCACACAATGGCACTAGAATAAGTATATTTATTTTGGAAAAACTAGATGAATATAATATTAAAGAAAAAGTTTTATCTATAACTTTAGATAATGCCAGTAATAATGCAATGACTATTGAATTAATGAGAATGCAGATGCCACTTGCAACTTTGATAGATAGCTCTATCTTTCAAAATAGATATATATGTCACATCTTAAATCTCATTGCAAAGGTTGGTTTAAAGCATATTGTAAGTTACACAGATGTTATTAAAGATATTGCTAGATTTATTTTCACCTCCGCACAGAGAAGACAACTGTATTCCCAAATATGTGCGAGGCAAGGCGTATCAGCTATTAAAATGCTCAAGGAGGTAGAACATAGATGGAATTCTATGTATGACTTGTTAAACAAGGCACTTGACCGAAAAACTATTTTGAATGAATTTTCTGCTTTTCATGCACAACATTTGATGATTAGTGATGAACATTGGGAGTTATGTGCCAATATAAGAGATTTATTAGAAGCTTTTTATACTTCAGCATTATTTTTTTCCGGGATATATTATCCCACGTCTAATGAAGCTTTTTAAAATTACTTTACAATTCACTAGATTTAGAGATCATTTTTTACTGAGTAGCACTATTAAAAACATGGAAGAAAAAATTTAATAAATATTGGAAAGAGCCTCCATGACATTTTCTTTAGCTGCCTTATTTGATCCTAGGTTAAAATTAAGTGGTGTACAATTTTTTATTGATGGAATAAATAATAATATGAATTATATAGATTTAAATATTTTTTCCCATATTAGGGCAAATTTACAATAACTTTTTTAATTTTATTGTGAACAAATGGGCACAACTGGGCTTAGTATGGGCCATTCAGAAGTCCAGCAAACAGGTGTTGGTGAGTGGGATGTGTGGTATTCTTCTCTGTCTACGGGCATGGCATCCAGCTCAACCTCAAGTAACTCAGTGACGGAGTTATCATCGTATCTTGACGTCGGTGTAATATAGGTGCATGATGCATCTAATTTTGACATTTTAGCTTGGTGGAAGCAACAAGAGAGCGTTTATCCGGTGTTGGCCGCTGTGGCTCGTGATCTGTTGATTATTCCAATGTCTTCTATAGCATCAGAACATGCTTTTAGTGTAGGTGGACGTGTGGTGGATGACAAAAGAACCAATCTGACTGAAGAAACGTGGAGTGTTGTGTTTGCCTACGAGATTGGTATTTGATAGATAAGAGGAAGCAAGAGTTGACATCAATGGAAGATTATGATCCAGCACAATACATTAGTGGACTACACATCTGATTTTTTACTTTTTCCTTCATTGTAATTTTTAAATTTATAAGTTTTTCATTTTTTTTTATTTTTATTTTCTAGAAAGATTGTAAGGTTTTTGAAGGTAATCCTATTTAGAAACCTTCAAGAAGTTAAGATCCAAATGATTATCTCTTCTCAGTGGAGTAGGTCGAGTTTGACCGAACCACTTAAAAATATCTCTGTCATTCTCCGTGATTGTGTATTTGTGCTCTATTTTTTTTAATACTGAAAAAAAAAAAAGAGCAGGCCCACTGGCCCCGCATGACGCGGCCCGCTCCAGCCCGGCCCATGGTGGGCCATGCCGTGCCAGTGGTTTTTCTCTGAGCGCCGTGCCCGTTTGACATCCCAACTTGCCACCGGTTTTTCCCTAGGCGCCAGCATGACCCGTTTGACATCCTACTTGCCACCGTCCATTATCCCAGTAAAAATTTTGGGACATAGAAAGGAGTAGAGTACCTTGTTACATGGCATGGTCCACATGCTAGTCGTTCATATTGGCAACATGCAACACGACAAAAAGTGAAGGACGAAAGAGAAAAGGTTTACTAGCTGGCATAAAAAAGGACCTTTGAGCATTATGACGTGGCTTGGTCCAGGCATGATATCTTATTGGGAATGTTCAATTTGATATATACACGTTGACCCTGCTGCACAAATGCTTGACGTGATTTGACTTGAGATCTACTCACCACAGTGATATCAAATATGCTGTTATTGCTATCGTGATATGTAAATAATAATCAACTACGTCCAGGTTGCATTGACAGATGTCACCCGATGTCTCCCAGATGCCTCAGATGGGAGTTCACTGCATAGAATTTTTTGTGTAGCTGCTTCCATGGAAACCCGTATGTAGAGTAAATGTCTTAAATATCATGCCATATATGCGTCACGAAAAAAAGAATAACCATTGCACAGGGAAGATTATGAAGAATATGTGTTAATATGTTTGAAGTAACATTTGTTTAAAAGTGGGGCTGGGGGAGATTATCGGGATTTGATGTTATTAGTATCGGCCCTAGTTATAATTAATCGGTGTATTTAGAAGAGTCCAAAAAAAAAATTAGTTCATCTGCTCTTATTACACAATGAAGGTAACTTACCCTTTGATGCAGTGTGTGAGTATTGTATTGAATGTTTACGCTCGCAGTCGTGAGTGTTAGACTTTATAATGATATAGCAGTACTAAAATGTTAGTTTCGCTCTTTGTCTCCTCTTTTCTTCAGCTGCATATGCACGCTTTAGTGCACCACTGATCAAAGTCTGCCTCATCCACTTGACATAGCATACTTTATTTGGGTGCTTTATTAACATTTTATAACGTCTACAAACATGCAATACCTTTCCATTCAAAAAAACGTTGTAGATCTCTATCACATCACTGTGCTCTCCCATTCCCTCATGTCAAATCAGGTCATTCATAGCCATAGGGTAGGTGGGTGGGTGGGTGTATATATAAAGTAGGGTGGGTGTGTATAGGCACATTTATTGTCTTTCATTGTGACCACACGATGGTTATCTCAAATCAGCAGCAGGAGGGCGACGCCCTCCCAATAGAAATGGGTAAAGAGGAGTACGTGGATGGCTTCACAGTTCATAGTGTCACTCACATTATGATCATCTAGGATATGAATCTTTCTTCATCCATTTTTCGAGTAATTTTGACACCATAGCCATCATCTTCACAATGGCCACCTCCAATATTGTGCCTGAACTCGAGGTGCCTCTCTCCATCGTTGAGAAAGGGTGGAAGTCATCACACCTCACTCAATACCAAGGGTTCTGGCTGCCTATTGAGTTTCTCTCAGGTGTAATGGCGTGTCGTGAACGCTTTGAAGCCTGCAAAGATGACATAATGCTCAACACCACACCTAAATCGGGCACGACATGGCTGAAAGCTCTCACTTTCACCATCTCGAACCGTACACGTCATGACTTTCATAACCATCCTTTGCTCACAACGAACCCACACGCACTTGTGCCGAACTTAAAGTTGGATCAATATGCCGACGACAAAGTTCCTGACCTTACAAATCTCCCTTCTCCCCGCCTCTTCTGCTCGCATTTCCCATACGAACTGCTGCCAACTTCAATAATTGAGTCCAATTGCCGCATCATTTATCTGTGCCGGAATCCTAAGGATGCCTTTGTTTCCTTGTGGCATTTCTCGAACAACTTCCTACCGGAGGATGAACCACCAGTTCCAATTGAAGAGGCTTTTGAGTTATTTCATGGAGGCATCTCTATTTTTGGGCCCTTTTGGGAGCATTTGTTGGGTTACTGGAAGGCCAGCTTGGAGAGACCCGAAAGGGTCTTGTTTATGAAGTACGAGGAGCTTAAAGAAGATCCCACATTCCATTTGAAGAGGTTGGCAGAGTTCTTAGGTTTCCCATTTTCAATAGAGGAGGAGAGACAAGGTTTGGTAGAAAAGATAGAGAGGTTTTGTAGCTTTGAGAGTCTAATGAGTTTGGAGGTTAATAAGAGCGGGAAGATAGGAGTACTTGGGAAGGCGATGCCGAATAAGAATTTCTTCAGGCGTGGTATTGTTGGGGATTGGAAGAATCATTTAACGGCAGAGATGAGTGAAAAACTGGATCAACTCAGCCAACAAAAATTGGAGGCCTTTGGTTTGACATTCAAAGATGTTGGGAAATAAAGCTATGATTTTGTCAAAGTTGATGGGTTGTTTCTTCAGCGAGAAAATGGTCGTGTGTGCGCCTGCGCGTGTCTCTCTGTGTGTGTGATGGGTTGCTTCCCATGTAGGACGTTGCAATTACTTTGTTTTGAGTTTAGCTTAATGGCAACTTTATTTGATTGAGTACTTTTTTGTTAGTGGTTCTGTTCCCACAATTCAGGTACTTGGCACTTTTCCACTGTGGGTTGTGTGTGATTGGGTTGTTTGTTAGTGGATATCTTGTAACGAAGTTGGTAATTATTCCATCAGAAACTATCCACTCCATATTGTCTCTATCCTACTGTTGTGTTCCAATTAATGCGTTGCTTTACTTTTTGAAACACCTCATGGAAAAGAGTATCCATTTCTCAAACTAACCCTTTCATCTTTATTTTGAGAAACCGGAGGAAGATATAATAGTAGATTTCCTCTGATCTGATGATCTGCTCTTACACAAGAACGTTTTTTTACAAACAAAAGAAAGTGAACGTTGCAATCTGAAATTCAAATGGGAAAGGGGTGTTGTGCGGTTCTGCACTTCTCGAAATACTGGGTCTTCTCCAGTGAATCGGTCATCTCTTGAACAAGTCCCTTGAGTCTTAGCAGGCAGTCCTTTGAAATGTTCCAAATGGGCTTGACTGAGTTTGGTTTGTTATGACCAAGTGGGACCGACTGATTGCTGGTGTTATTTCAAAGAATGGGGCTTGATATATCATCTTTATCACTCCCCCCTCAAGCTAGGAGGTGGCGGAAGCACACCCAGCCTGATTCAAGTGCCTGCAAGTTGGCCTTTTACAGGTGTGACTATGTAAAGACATCTGCAACTTAATCCTGAGTGGAAACAAATTAAGTGATAAGTAAGACCATTGCAACTTTCTCCCTAACAAAGATACTATCGTTGATTTCCAACCTGATAATTTGTTCTTAATTTTCTCTATCATTAAAACAAAGTCTCGTATAGGCAAGTTTCCTTCTACCATTCCAAGCATGGCTAAAACAGCCCGTCTATCCACCTCAGAATTATTAGAGAGAGAAAAAAAAGGCTTTTCATCCAATTGACCCGCAATAAAGTCCCGAAACTCTGTATTAGCCTAGTTAGTTTTATTTCTAAAAACAAACCTCTCTGTGATACCATGTGTCATGTCCCCATTTTAATTATGGGGTTAAATGTGAGATTAAGGGTCAAATTAAAAATTTGGCAAACGATCTAGAGGATCAAAGTCCGCACTGAGATTGTAAATCTCTGTCAATTTATAACATAATAGAAGTAACTATATTATTTCTGTACAACATGGATAGGCCTGTAAATTTAGCCTGTTCAAATGGGTACCTGACCCAACTCGGCCCGGCCTGGCCCAAGCCTGAAAACATAGGGCTTTAAAAAAAAAATTTGAGCCCAGCTTGGACAAATTTTTGAAAACCCAGCCAAAATGGAACTGGGAATGGGTAGTGCAGGCCTCGCTCAGCCTAGCTGCAAAATGATTTTATTAAGTTTTTTTTATATATATTTACCTCATGTTCCGTGATGAAATATTTCGGCACTGTTGGGCACTGCTACTCTCCTAGTATGCATTCGGGCAAAATTTTCTGCTATGGGACATTCATATGTGGAGATTCTGATCTGGACGTGGAGCCCATAAATTACCTGAACCCACCTGAATTTAACATCACCCACCTTGATGACGTGGAAGACGTCCCATCCATTTATATGGCCGGAGACAGTAGGAACATAAAAAAGCCCACTTTCGGTGGGGCCCACCTAAAGGACACACAACTAATGTTTAGCTTATGTTCAAGATTGGGCTAAGCCTGGGCCCCGCCCAGTCTCAACCCGAGCCCACGTGCGAGACGAGATTTGACGTAAGCCCATTCAGTTTAGGGCTGGGATTGGACAACTCAAGCCCAGGTCCAGCCCGTCCCATTGACAGGCCTAAAAATTAATTAAAGTTTAAAGTCTGAACTATACTGGTTTATTTACACAGGTTCTACAAAAAGTTTGGACTGGGGCCTCTCCCTCTAGGAAGCTTGGCAGCTCATCAGAACTAGAAGAGTGTTTGCAGAATGGTCGAACTAGGCTCCTCTGGTTTGGAGCTCCTTCCAGCAGCCTCATGTCTCCTTCTTTGCTTGGAAAATGCTACATGGCAAGACCCCTACACACAATTGGTCTTAATTTGCTGGTATCAGCCTAGCCTCTAGATGTTGCCTGTGCAACAATGATCTGGAATCAACTCCTCACCTCTTCTTCCATTGCTCTTTCGCCTCCACCTTTTGGAACTGGATTCTCAGCTCAGCAAGAGCTACTGTAGCTGGTACTCTGTCTCCCTCCAAGATTTGGCGCGCCCTCTCTCAAAATAGTGACATGTTGGCTTGCAAAGGGGCTGCTACTATCTTCTTCACCACTACCTTTGCCATTTGGAAAAATAGAAATGATGTAATTGTTCACAACTCTAGAGTCTCTCAGATGGAGGGCAAATCTTCCCTGATTGAACTTTTTTCAATTTCTCTCAGCCAGATTGCTAAACCTTTTTCTGATAGACCTCTACAGATTTTTTTCCATTCTTTGCTTATACTTGACTAAGTTTATTTTAGGCCTCTAATTGGTTGGCCTTTGTCTTTGTTTCTTTTCCTTTCCTCTTGTGATGGCCTTGTGTTGCTTGCTCTTTTTGGGGCTTCTAGCCTTTTTCTCTCCCCTTCTCTCTTTTAACATTCATGTCTCATCTTTAAACAGGTTGTCGTTATCTTGCCATCAATATTTGAGTCTGGTTAAAGTTTTTCCCATGGTGACCATGAATGGACCACCTATAATGGTCTGTCACTGCGGGCAGCCTGCATGCACAAAGGGCCACTGCCTGATGCCCAGGTAGGAGCTGCCCACAGTGATATGGCGGGCCTTGATTGGTCTCTCCCCACGGTTAATGTGAGGAAAAGCCTCAAATGATCACGATTCATACATGAGAGTAGAACCCAAGTCCCAAAAGCCAGGAAAACTAATTTTAAAATGCAAGAAATGAAGGAGTCGGAAAATTATGTTATAAAATTGTTTTGGATGAGCTTTAAATTTGATTATAAAACTTAGTTAAAATGAACCATAACCAACTGAGATAATGTTTTTGATAATTATGATTAAAATTTATTGAGGATTTTACCAGAAGAATCCCCTTAAACTTGATGAAGACAACAAAAAAAAAAAAAAAAAAAAAAAAATCCTCAAATCACAATATCGATCAAAAAAGTCCCTGAATTGGAATATTCCCACTTGTTTTTATTGTTATTATTATTATTATTTTTGTTGAGTAGTGATATCGCACCTCACTTGTATGGGCAGGGATATCACCACCACTCATTTCTTCTACTTCACCTGTAGATATGAGTGGGGATATCCTCGTTTATAGCTTTTTTTGGTCGATATTAAAATTTGGGGACCTTTTTTTTTTTATATCTTCACCAAGTATAAGGGGATTTTTTCTGGGACTAGTAAGGTCCTCAAATTGATTCACCTGAACATGAGGGAGGACATATTCCTTCAATTGACCTATCTAGAACTGGTACCCAAAACATCCTCATAGGTTCTGATATTTGACTCATCACCTTCCACCCATCTTTGATTTGCAATTTGTTCCCTTCATTGTACTAACTCAAGTTAAAAGAATACGTGGGTTACAAGTGAAGTAACACAGGCGGGTACAATTGTTAACAATTGAAGTAACAAATAGTGACAAAGATGAAACATGTCAGTTTGAAGTAAAACTGTTTTGAGGTTCTTATTTTAAAGATAGTAGCAAGAGGAGTATATATGGAATTGGATGGCTTCACAGTCTCTCTCTCTCTCTCTCATAACCATTCAACACCCAAGCCACCATCATCACCATGGCCACGTCTTATGTGCCTGAACATGAGGAGCCACTCTCCATCGTTGAGAAAGGGTGGAAATCATTGCACCTCACTCAGTACTGAGGGTTCTGGCTACCTCTTAATTATTTTATCAGGGGTAATCGCATATTGTGAACGCTTAAAAGCATGCAAAGATGATAATCCTGACCGTTGAAGATGAATATCACCCCCTCAAGTGAGATATCCCAAGATTTCACTTCAATATGACTGGGTCGGACTATCAGGTTGAGCACAGAAATGATAATGTTATTAACACAATCTTACTTATTACTAATTACATGCCTCAATCACCCACATATTTATGTATGGTGTGTTCAAAAATCGAGAATCTGATCAGTGTACGTTCCTCACGCCACCATCCTTTTTTTTTATTTTTTATTTTTTTTATGCAATCGGCTTAGGTAGGGATAAAAATCGAACCGTTCTGGATCGGAACCATAGTGGACCCGGACCCATTTCTAAATAATGGTTCCGGCTCCGGTTTTGACTCGGAAATTGTTTAGTTGGTTCCAGACCCGGTTCTGATAGGAAAATTCGAATTCAGTTCTAGAACCGGTCCACCTAGATGACTGGAATATAGTTCTAAAATCGATTCTAATTTATCTTTGTTCTTCATTTTTTTTAAAAATAAGCATATCATTCAGCTTGTAACAGTGCATCAAGTCTACTATATCTAATATTGTACATAATAAAATGTCCAAAAAAAGTTGATTTTGAGATACAATTTGCAATATCAAAGGCTCATATGCCAGGTTCCGGGTTCCGAACCCGGACCTGTTTATGAATCGGAACCTAAAATAGGTTCTAGACCTGGTTTTTTACTGGTCGGAACTTCTAGGTAATCGGGAAATCGGATATCCGTTTGTAATCCTAAGCTTAGGGGACTGAGACCCAAGCCTTCTGGTGAGCGAGTAGCCCTCACCCCTCTAGTTAGGGAAGAAGACCTCCGATGAGGTAGCACAGCCCTCGAATGACGAAAGGTGCTTGCCCTGGTTCAACCCACTGGCAAGGTAAGAACTCACGTAAAAAGGACTACCTTACTTGCCACTGGGGCTGTCAAAGGGAAGGGCCAGGTCGGGCTTGGGGTTGTCCTAGCCCTAACCACAATTTATGCAGGGTCGGGCCTGAGGGCCTGCACTATCTAAGCCCTTACCCTACCCTCGAGGGCTAGGGCAGGGCTCAGGGCCTCAAAACAAAAATAACAACAAAGAAAAATATTATTTTTTTAACATTGTTACCAAAATCTGAGTGTGATCGAGCGCTAGCTTGTCTAACCTCAATTGCAAATGAGCCATTAAGAAAATATTGTTATCTTGTTAACCTCAATTGCAAATGAACTATTAAGAAAACATCGGGAGAATATAAGTTGTCTCTAAAAACTTGCTTTTATCGAATAAAGTCATACATGCTTTGGTGACTTGGGTTCTAAACATATGATTTTATTTATTTTGTTAAAGTAGGAAAATGGTTAAAGACTATAATCTATTTCACACCTTTCGCATGACTTTCATATGAATTTCCATGTATGAAATCATTCCGACAGTGTCTTATCTTTGAAAGTTTTAAACCATTTACACTCACATTCAATTGACATTATTTTTAATTAAACATTGATCTGACTATTACGCATTCTTGGATTTCAGTCACAAAAATAAATGCAATTAAAAAATACTATTCATTTAGACTTTTAAGAATTAAGAATTATAATTATCTAATTAAAAGAATATTTGGATCACCTCATATCGTTAAAGTTCCATGCACATACAAACTGCCTCTATAAATTGGTTGACGTCCCAAGCAACTCTATAAAGGAAAATGTGTATCATTATTAATAGGAAGGAGTACACCCCCTTTTGCACTTACAAGGATTTATATAAATAATTTAAAAAGGCCTAAATAAGAAGCAACAAAACTAAAAGAAAGGGTTTAGAAGCAACCGTGCAACACTTATTGCTTATGTATTAAGTATAATACATAACTTAAATAATGGAAAATAGATGAAATGAACCAAGTATGTATGTATGTATCGATTTTGAGGACCTTTTGTATTGGGTAGGTGGGTATGAAATTGCCTTTCATATCCCCTATTGCTACTAAGTGACCATGATAAGGGCATTTTAGTAAATATTTACACACACACACACACACACACACATATATATTATAAAATAAATAAAAGTAAGAGGGTGAGGACCAGGGCCGGGCCAGGCTAGTATTGTTCAAATCCAGCCCTCAACTATCAGGGCTTGCAAAAAAATTGTACAACCTCAGCCCTAGAGCTTTTCATTAAAAACAAAAGCCCTCAACAAGGGCTTTTGAGTGCCGACGCCCTTGTCTCAGCGCCAACTTGACAGTCCTACTTGCCACTAGGGATGTCAAATGGGTCGGGCCGGGCCGGTACGGCCCGCTCCAACCCTTTAGTCAACGGGTCGTGGCCCGGTCAACGGCACGGCCCGTGTTGGCCAGGGTTGCTTGGCCCGTTGGCCTGTTTGGCCCGGGCCCGCTGGCACGTGGGCTCGGGGCAGGAGCCAGCCAGGCACGCTGGGATTGGCCCGCCGGCCGGCCATAAAACGGTCATATAAGGGGTATTTTATGTCATTTTTTATTTTACAAAGTCTATAAATACCCTAACCCTCCCATTCTCATTCCTCACCAATTTACACAACTCTTTCATTCTTTTTATATATTTTCTAGCTCTCTCTCAAAGCATTCAACTCTTTCACTCTCTGTAAGAAGTTTTTGGAGGGCCAAAGATCAAGTCATCAAGAGACAAGATTAAATGGGGCTTCAAAGATTTAGAGGTATTTATATTATTTAAATCTGAGATTCCATATATATAAGTTTATATTATATTGTATTAACTCTCATTTTCTCCCCTTTCTTATATTAATTATCACAAAAGAAGGCTACTACCCTATTACTATTATTTATAAATTATATTTTTTGAAATATGGTTAGAAGATTTCCCACAGAATCTTCTTTCGTTAATTTAGAGGTAGAAGAAAATTTTATTGAGTTACAAGATAAAGTAGGTGATTTACCACCCCCCTTTTCTCAGAGTTACCGTAAACCAACCAAGACGAATAGAACTTCACCAGTTTGGAATATATTTACAAGGTTTGATGTTATTGAAAATGGAAAGAAAGTTGAAAAGGCAAAATGCAAATTTTGTAGTAAGATTTATGGTGCAACGTCAAAAATCGGGTACCGGCTATTTGACAAGACATAAGTCAAAATGTTTAGCTTTACATAAGCCGGCAAATGCAGGGACAGGGGGGCCTGGTACACAGACCCAAATTTATACTACTGGTGGTGGTTGTAGTATTAGCATTTTGGGTCTTTTTTTTCTTTTAATACACAAAGTTGTAGACAAGGCCTTGTTAAAATGATTGTGTTATCTGAATTACCATTTTGTCTTGTTGAAAATGAGTTTTTTGAAGAATGGGTCCAGAAATATTGTCAACTACAATTTTACAGTATTTCAAGAAATACAGTCAGAAATGATGCTATTAGACTCTGGAAGGAAGAGAAAACAAACATAAAAAATTACATTGCAGAAATTCCTAGGAGAATAGCCATAACCACAGATATGTGGACATCTAAAGGGGGTGACAATTTTCTTTGTATTACTGCACATAATATAGATTCAAAATGGATTATTAATAAACGTATAATTAGTTTTAGTAGTCTTAAATGGCCACACAATGGCACTAGAATAAGTATATTTATTTTGGAAAAACTAGATGAATATAATATTTAAGAAAAAGTTTTATCTATAACTTTAGATAATGCCAATAATAATACAATGGCTATTAAATTAATGAGAATGCATATGCCACTTGCAACTTTGATAGATAGCTCTATATTTCAAAATAGATGTGTATGTCACATCTTAAATCTCATTGCAAAGGTTGGTTTAAAGCATATTGTAAGTTATACAGATGCTATTAAAGACATTGCTAGATTTATTTTCACCTCCGCACAGAGAAGACAATTGCATTCTCAAATATGTACTAGGCAAGGCGTATCAGCTATTAAAATGTTCAAGGAGGTAGAACATAGATGGAATTCTATGTATGTTTGTTAAACAAGGCACTTGACCGAAAAACTATTTTGAATGAATTTTCTGCTTTTCATGCACAACATTTGATGATTAGTGATGAACATTGGGAGTTATGTGCTAATATAAGAGATTTATTAGAAGCTTTTTATACTTCAACATTATTTTTTTCTGGGATATACTATCCTACGTCTAATGAAGCTTTTTAAAATTACTTTACAATTCACTAGATTTAGAGATCATTTTTTACTGAGTAACACTATTAAAAACATGGAAGAAAAATTTAATAAATATTGGAAAGAGGCTCTAGTGACATTTTCTTTAGCTGCCTTATTTGATCCTAAGTTAAAATTAAGTGGTGTACAGTTTTTTATTGATGGAATAAATAAAAATATGAATTATATAGATTTAAATATTTTTTCCCATATTAGGGCAAATTTACAAGAACTTTTTTAATTTTATTGTGAGCGAATGAGTATAATTGGGCTTAGTATGGGCCATTTAGAAGTCCAGCCAACAGGTGTTGGTGAGTGGGATGTGTGGTATTCTTCCCTGTTTACGGGTATGGCATCCAGCTCAAACTCAAGTAACTCAGTGACGGAGTTATCATCGTATCTTGACGTCAGTGTAATACAAGTGCATGATGCATCTAGTTTTGACATTTTAGCTTGGTGGAAACAACAAAAGAGCGTTTATCCGGTGTTGGCCGCCGTGGCTCGTGATCTATTGATTATTACAATATCTTCTGTAGCATCAGAACAGGCTTTTAGTGCAGGTGTGACGTGTAGTGGATGACAAAAGAACCAATCTGACTGAAGAAACGGTGGAGTGTTGTGTTTGCCTACGAGATTGGTATTTGACAAATAAGAGGAAGCAAGAGTTGACATCAATGGAATATTATGATCCAGCAGAATACATTAGTGGACTACACATCTGATTTTTTACTTTTTCCTTCATTGTAATTTTTAAATTTATAAGTTTTTCATTTTTTTTTATTTTTATTTTCTCGAAAGATTGTAAGGTTTTGAAGGTAATCAAACCTTCAAGAAGTTAGGATCCAAATGATTATCTCTTCTCAGTGGAGTAGGTCGAGTTTGACTGAACCACTTAAAAATATTTCTGTCATTCTCAGTGATTGTGTATTTGTATTCTATTTTTTTTAATACTGAAAAAAAAATAGACCAGGCCCACTGGCCCCGCATGGCACGGCCCGCTCCAGCCCGGCCCATGGCGGGCCATGCCAGTGGGCTATGCGGTATCAGGGTTTTTCCCTAGGCGCCAGAGGACGGCCCGTTTGACATCCCTACTTGCCACCGTCCATTATCCTGAGTAAAAATTTTGGGACATAGAAAGGAGTAGAGTACCATGTTACATGGCATGGTCCACATGCTAATCGTTCATATTGGCAACATGTAACATGACAAAAAGTGAAGGACAAAAGAAAAGGTTTACTAGCTGGCATAAGAAGGACCTTTGCTTATTACGTGGTTTGGTCCACATGATATATATGGGAATGGGAATTTATATATACACCCACCCACCCTATGGCTATGAATGACCTGATTTGACATGAGGGAATGGGAGAGCACAGTGATAAAAAATCTGCAACGTTTTTTTGAATGGTGTGATGGATGTAAACGATTTAAAATAAAATAAAGGAAAATAAAGTAAATTGTCAAGAGAAGAGAGAGAGAGATATGTTGGAGTAATGCAGAGAATTTTTCCATAACATTCTTCCATGGAAAGTATGTACACAAATGTCTCCTAAATATCTTGCAATATCACGAAAAAAAGAATAAAAGGCACAGGGAAGAAATCCTGCAGAAGAGGTACTTAAATTGGGCAGAAGTGACTAGGGATGAAAGTGGGCTGGGCCGAGCGGGGCTTTGATAAGCCTTAGGCTCGGCCCTGGTATTTTTTAGTCGGCCCGAGCACAAGAGGGCCTCAAAAACCCTGGTTCGGGCTCGGCTCTTATTAAGTTATGAGGCCCTAGGGCCAGCCCTTTGAGCCCGGCTCGATTGAGGCCCTACGCTCGGCTCGTGAGCCCGGCCCACTTTATAATGATATAGCACTAGCTAAAAAAAAATATTTTCAGGAAAAAAAATTCTGTAGGAATTCAAAAAATATCTGCATATGCAAACCAGAACAAAAACTGGTCAAATGCATGCATTCATCCCAAATATTACATAGCATAGCCACTAGTGTGGGTGCAAATATTAACACCCGATATATATTCATATTGGCAACATGCAATACAATTCCATTCAAAAAACGTTGCAGATTCTCTATCACTGTGCTCTTCCATTCCCTCATGTCAAATAAGGTCATTCAAAGCCATAGGGTAGGGTGGGTGTAAATATTAAGTTGGGTGGGTGTATATATATAAATTCCCAACAAGAAGGTGTATAGGCATTTATTGTCTTTCATTGTGACCACACGATGGTTATCTCAAAACAGCAGCAAAGGGGCGGACGCCCTCCCAATAGAAATGGGTAAAGAGGAGTACGTGGATGGCTTCACAGTTCATAGTGTCACTCACATTATGATCATCTAGGATAGGAATCTTTCTTCATCCATTTTTCGAGTAATTTTGACACCATAGCCATCATCTTCACAATGGCCACCTCCAATATTGTGCTTGAGCACGAGGCGCCTCTCTCCATCGTTGAGAAAGGGTGGAAGTCATTCCACCTCACTCAGTACCAAGGGTTCTGGCTGCCTATTAAGTTTCTCTCAGGTGTAATGGCGTGTCGTGAACGCTTTGAAGCCTGCAAAGATGACATATTACTCAACACCACACCTAAATCGGGCACGACATGGCTGAAAGCTCTCACTTTCACCATCTTGAGCCGTACACGTCATGACTTTCATAACCATCCTTTGCTCACAACGAACCCACAAGCACTTGTGCCGAACTTAGAGTTGGAGCAATATGCCGACGGCAAAGTTCCTGACCTTACAAATCTCCCTTCTCCCCGCCTCTTCTCCTCGCATTTCCCATACGAACTGCTACCAACTTCAATAATTGAGTCCAATTGCCGCATCATTTATCTGTGCCGGAATCCTAAGGATACCTTTGTTTCCATGTGGTATTTCTCGAACAACTTTCTACCGGAGGATGAACCACCAGTTCCAATTGAAGAGGCTTTTGAGTTATTTCATGGAGGCATCTCTATTTTTGGGCCCTTTTGGGAGCATTTGTTGGGTTACTGGAAGGCCAGCTTGGAGAGACCCGAAAGGGTCTTGTTTATGAAGTACGAGGAGCTTAAAGAAGATCCCAGATTCCATTTGAGGAGGTTGGCTGAGTTCTTAGGTTTCCCATTTTCAATAGAGGAGGAGAGACAAGGTTTGGTAGAAAAGATAGAGAGGTTTTGTAGCTTTGAGATTCTAACGAGTTTGGAGGTTAATAAGAGCGGGAAGACAAGACGTGGGAATCCGAATAAGAATTTCTTCAGGCGTGGTATTGTTGGGGATTGGAAGAATCATTTAACGGCAGAGATGAGTGAAAAACTGGATCAACTCAGCCAACAAAAATTGGAGGCCTTTGGTTTGACATTCAAAGATGTTGGGAAATAAAGCTATGATTTTGTCCAAAGTTGATGGGTTGACAATCACGTTCCTTCCCCACAGACGGCGCCAATTGTAAGTGCAAAAACGGTAACTCACAAGATAAGAGGGTGCCTTAAAGGACTTAACCAAATGACCGTCGAGAGCTGACTGATAGTGGTTCGGAGACACCTGAAAGAAAAGAGAGAAAGAGGTCAAAGGACCCTGGCTGTGGCAGCACAGGGCTCTCCGATGCCTCAGTTAGTGGCGGTACTGGATTTTGGATGGAGAAGAAGAGAGGCCGTATGAAGATGTATTCTTTTTTTTTTGCATACCTTGTTCAGATGCTATCTCTTCCTTATATATGAGTGTTACCAAGGACTTTGTCATGGGCTTGATGATCTGGCTGCTGAGATCATCAGCTCACAAAATAATAAATGGAAGTCCATCACAGCCCACATCGCATTTATTGCCAGTCCGATCAGCCCGCACAGCATTAAATGCCAGTCATATTGGGCCTGATCGGATTGGACTCGATGGCAGGCGAAGATCTCACTGGATCCTTTCTGGGGCCTCCCCCGATGGGGGTGTGACCGTTGGATGCTGCCCTGTCAGAGGGTTGGACGGCCAGGATGACGTCTGTCTTGTCACTGTGCGCCTGGAGGCAGGAGATATTTTAAACACACGCCTCGGCTAGCAGTCTCTATAGTTGCAGCCGAGATGCATGTCTGGACCGGGCTCAGGGGAGGATGGCCTCGGCCGGACCGAGGCTAGCAACCGCACCCCGGCTGGTGATCCAGCACCACGGCCGGAATGCGCGTAGCCGGGCTGAAGATTAGGACGAGTTAAACAGTCCTGGGATGATTAAGAATCTCCCCACACAATAGCCCCCTAGCTTGCGGCTCCTCTGGGATATCGGGATTTCGAACTCAGTGGAGTCGGAAGCTACGAAGGTACTGCAGCAGTCTTAGGCTTCGTGCTGGTGACAGCTGGCGTCCAATCCTTTCCAAACTTCTTTCCCCGCTCAAGACAATAAATGCAGCGCGTCAATCATGAAGAAGTGGGATGGGCAACACCACGTGTACCCATCTGATCGACTGCGCCATTGGACATGGGAGGCGTATAGTCGCCTGATGCGACGCTTCAGATTTCGAGAAGGGCGCTTGGAGCGGAGCGTCACTTTTTCTGATACAAAAGGTCGCTGTCGTCTTCTTCCTATCCTCTACATCCGAAGAACCAGTTCAGAGGCCTTCCCTCGTTGAATAGATCGCAACGACGTGCTTTTGAGGGATTTCTGTTTGCGTTCTCTGAGCGTGAGCTTCTTCTTCTCTTCAGATTTTCTCCTTTTAGGCCTTCTGTCTCTCTTTCTCCTAACCACACATGGGGATTTACAGTCACTGGGTAGAGAACGACATTGCCATAGATGGGCTTAGGGGGGCATATGAGATACCGGAGGACGTGTTGATCAGACGAGCGGACCCTGCAGACTATGCACTCCGCTCGTACTCGGGGGGCTGGATGCCCTTCCCGTTGATTGCCATAGTAGAGGGCGGAGTTAGGTTCCCCCTTGACCCACTTCTTAGGGCCTGTCTCAGCACTTGGGCCCTCAGTCCGTGTCAGCTGTCGCCTAACGGCTACAAAGTCATTATGGGCACAGCCGCTCTGAATAAAAGCCTAGGTATTGACCTCGGCGTCCATGACATCGAAGATGTCTATGACATTTGCAAATCCAAGGAGGACGGCTACTACCTCCGAGTCAGGCCCCGGTGCACGGCCTTCGTCACGGCACTCGAGGACTCCAGTAAATATGCCGGAGACGACCTCGTGTGCGTCTCGGGGAACTGGGAGTTCGGCGCCGAGGAGGATAGGGTGTATAGGGTACCTCGTCATCCCGGGGTCGTCCCAAGTAATCCCCTTTGCTTATTATTGTATCTCATTTCATTTTCTGCCTCAGGGCTTGCCGGGTTGATATACTTCTGGTTCATTTTGCAGCTGCTCGCGAAAGGAAACAGCAAGCTAGGAGGGACGGCTGGCAGAAGAACGAGGAGTGGTACCAGGCGATCAGGAGGTGCACCGACTTCTCCAATAGATCCGCCTGGGCGCTGCTAGGCTACGAGCCGAGGTACCGGGGATATAACAAGAGGTCAGTATTGCTCCCTGCGCTGCTTCAAGGATAAGTCCCGGGGCCAAGTGAGCCTTCTGCCAGCAGCCGTCCAGAGACGGTGTTCGAAGAAGGGGGGCCTTCTCAAGCTGCGACCGGTGTTGGGGCGTCGCCCGAGATGGGGTCCTCACCCGAGCCGCAATCAAGCGGCACTCCCTTGAGAAGGAGGGCGAGACGCTCCCCGCCTAGTCTGAGAGGACCGTCGACTGTCCCGGCGTTCATCGACCTGGAGGCGTTGGCGCTCGGAGACGAGGATGAGTCTCCTCCGCCAACAGTCAGGGATTCTGCTGGGCATTCAGCCCCTGGTCCGGTCGAGTCCCCTCGGGTCGTAGAAGAGGAAGCTACAACTCCAGGCCCGGGTCCAGAGGTTCGGCCATCTCCCGAGGTTGCGCTGAACGAGAGGTCTTCGAGGAAAAGGCCGAGGGAGGATGAGGGGAGCTCGGGACAAGCGGCGCGGCCTGCCGTGCCAGCGCTCTGGACTCCGAGCTTTCTGCTCGAGTCGGGGAGGCCCATGACAGTGGAGGACTGCATCCACAAGAGGCCAGATGCTCATGTGCTTGAGGCGCTCAGCCATGCCTGCGCGCTCCCGCGCGACATGAAGCGGCTGGAGAGGATGAGTGACCCAAAGCTGATGACGTCGCTGTTGCACTCCTGCTTCCAGGTAGTTTTCTTGGTTTTGCTCGTCATCTCTTTTGTGTTGGTATTCCGTCTCTGCCACTAATTATTATATATATATATATTTTTTGTTTGATTTCTTCTGGCAGACGCTGCAAAAGTCGATGGTAATCATCGACAGGTTTAATAAGCAAGGCCCCTTGGTGAACTGCCTGGCCGAGGAGAAGCAGGAACTTGAAGAGGCACTGGGGGCCAGCACCTCGAAGGTAGAGCAACTGGAGGCGTTCAAGGACGACCTCCAGGCTAGGCTCGGGGAGGCGACAGAGCTAATCGAGGGTGAAAGGAAGAAGAACGCCGACCTCGAAGCCTTAGTGGGGAGGCTGAGAAGTGACCTCCGTGCCGAAGTGAAGCGGGCGGATGAGGCGGAGGCCAGGGCCAAGTCTCAGAGCGAGGCAGCTTTCCAGGACGCGGCCACCCAGGCGACCGCTTACTACGGCGCGAAGGTGTTCCGCGTCCGGGACAAGGCATGGGCCAAGGCATGGCGCGCTGCCCTAAGGGAGGTTGGAATTTCGGAGGACCACCCGTCCTTCATCAGCCCCCCGGTCTATCCCGGCCCGTCGGTCCCAGACAACACAGTAATTATTGGTTCCCCAATAAACGGTGTCGACGGTGGCTCAGTCCCTCAAGAAACTCCCGCCGACGCCCCCTGTAATTCAGCTCCACAAGAATCATGAAGACTTGGAAGCTGTCATTTGTTTGCTTGTTCCTTTTTCTCTTTTTTTTTGGCGATCCCTGTGTAATTCAGGATGTAATCTTTCAGCAGTCAATGAATTGAACTTTTTATCATTCTTCTTTACTGTACTCTGTCTGCATGCTTGATTTTGCCAAAATGCTTGTGCTTGTCTTTTGACAAAATTGTAACAGATAATTTAAAATGGAACAGCATGGCACGAGACCAAGGTCTTCGGGCAGTATTGCTGTGTTAGCAATAGCCCCATATCGAGGAGGTGCGTGTCATGGTCCATAGGCTTCATGCCGGGGTGGCGCGTGGACCAGCCCCCACGGCAATCATAGTGGCCCGTCGGCTTCATGCCGGGGTGGTGCGTGGACCAGCCCCCACGGCAATCATAGTGGCCCGTCGGCTTCATGCCGGGGTGGTGCGTGGACCAGCCCCCACGGCAATCATAGTGGCCCGTAGGCTTCATGCCGGGGTGGTGCGTGGACCAGCCCCCACGGCAATCATAGTGGCCCGTAGGCTTCATGCCGGGGTGGTGCGTGGACCAGCCCCCACGGCAATCATAGTGGCCCGTAGGCTTCATGCCGGGGTGGTGCGTGGACCAGCCCCCACGGCAATCATAGTGGCCCGTAGGCGTCATGCCGGGGTGGTGCGTGGACCAGCCCCCACGGCAATCATAGTGGCCCGTAGGCTTCATGCCGGGGTGGTGCGTGGACCAGCCCCCCGGCAATTATAGTGGATTCTCGTTTCCGGGCTGACAGTGAGGAAAAGAATAGACTCAAAACTGCTTTCATTGAAGTCTTGGGGCATCTCGAGTACAACAGAATTAAAAGTAGAACTTCTTGAGATGCGATACATTCCACGACCGAGGTAACTGTCGGCCATCCATATCTTCGAGTCTATAAGCTGATTGCCCCGCGATGGCGACTACCTTAAATGGTCCGTGCCAGTTCGGCGCCAACTTGCCCTGGCTTGGGTCTCGATCCGATGGGAGTGTCTTCTTCAGGACTAATTCTCCAACTGAGAACCTTCTTTCCCTGACCCTTCGGTTATAACCTTTGGCCAGTTGCCGCTGATAGTCAGTCAGTCTGATGGTTGCTAATTCTCTGCGTTCATCGGCGAGATCCAACTCCCGGGCAATGTTCGTGTCATTCTGGCCTTGGTCAAAGAGATCCGACCTCAAAGTCGGGAGGCCGACCTCAAGAGGGATGACCGCCTCCATCCCATATGCAAGGGAAAACGGGGTTGCTGAAGTGGAACGCCTTGGGGTCGTTCTATAGGCCCATAAAACACTTGGAAGCTCTTCTACCCATCTCCCTTTCGCCTGGTCTAACCGCTTCTTCAACCCGTCGAGTACCACCTTATTGGAGATCTCTGCTTGGCCATTGCTTTGCGGATATGCTGGGGTAGAATAGCGGTTCTTGATGCCGAGCTCCTTGGAGAAGTTCTTGAATGTGGCAGAATCAAACTGAGTGCCGTTATCCGAGACGAGAACTCGCGGGATACCAAATCTAGTGATGATGTTCTTCCATACAAAGTTCTTCGTATCGCGCTCGGTGATGGAAGACAGCGACTCTGCTTCTATCCATTTAGTGAAATAATCGGTCGCCACTATTAACCATCTCTTATTTCCCGGAGCTCGGTGGAGTGGTCCTACAATGTCCAGCCCCCACTGGGCGAAGGGCCATGGGCTAGAGAGTGGGCTCAGATTATGTGCTGGTTGATGGAGGGAATGGGAGAACTTCTGGCACTTCTCACATTTCTTGGCATATAACCGCGCATCCCTCTACATATATGGCCACCAGTACCCCTGACTGATCGCTCGGTAAGCCAACGATCTTCCTCCTATGTGGCTTCCACAAATTCCTTCGTGTATTTCATAGAGAAAGTCATCAACTTTGCTCGGATGGACGCACTGAAGGTACGGGCCAGTGAATGACTTTCGGTAGAGTTTACCTTCGGGGGATAACCAAAACCGTGCAGCTTTCAATCTAAGCCGATGAGCCTCAATCTTGTCGTCTGGGAGTTTGTCGTCCTTAAGGTAGGATACAATTGGATCCAGCCAGCTTGGGCCGAGGTCGAGGCAAAGGACTTCCCGGGGTGGCTGAAGCTCTATACTGGGTCTTGCCAGCGATCCTACTTCGATAGTTCTCTTCTTCCCTGCTTCAACAGCGGAGGCTAAGCTGGCCAGGGCATCGGCGTGGGAGTTTGCTCCTCTGTTAATCTGTCTGACTTCTGTAGTCTGAAATTCTGAGAGGGATTTCTTTGCGAGGGCGAGGTAGGCAGACATCCTATCGTCTCGGGCTTGATAGTCTCCTGTCAGCTGGTTAATCACCAGTTGAGAATCACTGAAGACGATTAACTGCCGAGCCCCGAGGATTTTGGCGCTGCTCAGTCCGGCTAACAAAGCTTCATACTCCGCTTCATTATTCGATGCTTTGAAATCCAGAGTGAGGGCCTGCTCGATAACCAATCCGTCGGGGGTCTGAAGGACGGCACCGGCTCCAGCTCGCTTGGCGGTTGACGAACCGTCTACGAAGACCTTCCATATCGAGGCCGGAAGTTGCCCTTGCGGTAGCTCATCTTCCAGGAGTGGTACTTCGGGATCATCATCCCCGGGCTCGGGGCGGAGCTGAGTCGGCGCCGAAGCCGGAGGTACGAATTCCACGATGAAGTCTGCCAGAACCTGAGCCTTGATTGCAGTTCTGGGCTGGTATTGAATGTCATATTGCCCGAGCTCAACCGCCCATCGCGAAAGCCTTCCTGAAAAATCAGCCTTTCGAAAGACAGACTTTAGCGGGTGCTTTGTAACCACCATCACAGTATGAGTTTGAAAATAATGGGAGAGCTTGCGAGAGGCACTGACTAACGCTAACGCAAGCTTCTCCAACTGAGTATACCTGGTCTCGGCATCGAGGAGCGATTTGCTCGTGTAATAAACCGGTTTTTGTTGATTTTCCTCCTCCCTAATGAGGACTGAGCTCACAGCTCGATCCGAGACAGCCAGGTACAAATTTAATAATTCCCCATGTTTTGGGGTTGAAAGTAATGGGGGTGAAGAGAGATAGGCCTTGAGTGCTTGCAAGGCCTGGTCGCATTCGGGGGTCCATTGAAATTTAGAGTTTTTTCTTAATAACTTAAAGAAGGGCTGGCACTTATCTGAAGATCGGCTAATGAATCGATTTAGCGCGGCAGTCATGCCAGTAAGCTTCTGGACTTCTTTCGCAGTAGCCGGGCTCTGCACTCTGAGGATGGCGGAAATCTGGTTCGGATCCGCCTCAATCCCTCTCCTCGTGACCAGGCTCCCCAGGAATTTGCCCGAACCGACGCCGAAGGCGCACTTGGAGGCGTTCAATTTCAGCTTGTACTTTTTCAGGACGGCAAATACCTCAGCTAGATCAGACAGATGGTTCGCGGCCTGCTTGGATTTGACGACCATATCGTCAATATATACCTCAATAGTATTGCCGAGCCGCGCCTCAAACATCCGGGTGACCAGGCGCTGATAGGTGGCGCCCGCGTTCTTTAAACCGAAAGGCATTACCCTATAGCAGTAGATGCCCCTGGGCGTTATGAACGCGGTCTTCTCTTCATCCGGAGCGTACAGAGGTATCTGATGGTAGCCCCGGTATGCGTCAAGAAAGCTCATCCGGTCATGACCCGCGGTGGCGTCGATCATTTGATCTATCTTCGGGAGTGGGAAGCTGTCCTTGGGGCAGGCCTTGTTGAGATCTGTGAAGTCGACGCATACCCTCCACTTGCCAGTCTTCTTTTTGACCACCACCGTGTTGGCGAGCCAAACCGGGTATTGCACTTCCCTGATCGCCCCGGCTGCGAGTAGCTTGCCGACCTCCTCAACCACGGCTTCTGTCTGGGGCAGCCCGGTCCTGCGAGCCTTCTGCATTACGGGCTTGTGCTCGGGATCCACATTCAGCTTGTGGCACGCGATCTCGGGGTGAATACCGGGCATCTCCTCTGGGGTCCAGGCGAAGGCTCCTATATTCTGGAACAGGAATTCGGTCAATTCGGATCGTTCAGGCTCGGTAAGCTGACCGCCGAGGAGGAAAAACCTTTCCGGATCATGTGGGCTGATCCTAACCTCGGTCAGTTCTTCCACACTCTTCTGTTCGGGATGCTGACCGACTCGGTCCAACTCTTTCTCCAATTCGGCCACATTGACCTGCTTGGGCTCGCGACTTCCGGGTACTACGGCCATCAAGCACTGTTGGGCCATTTGCTGATTTCCCCGAACCGTCACTATTTTTACTCTACCGTGATCTTCGAGTGGAAATTTCAACTTCTGATGGAGAGTAGAGGGTACCGCTTCCATGCTGTGGAGCCAAGTTCTACCCATGATGGCATTATAAGGGGATGGCGCGTCGACTACCAGGAAGTCTACCATCACGGAGGCTCCTTCAACCTGAACTTTAAGGGTCAATTTCCCTTTTGGGTATACAGGTTGGGCACTGAAGCCTATCAATGGAGTTCGGGCCTCTTACAGATCTGCTTCCGAAAGGCCCATCTTCCTGAAGCAATCGAAATAAAGGACCTCGGATGAACTGCCGGGGTCAACAAGGATCCTCTGGACCCTACAATTCTTCAGTTTCAAAGTGACGACAAGCGGATCATTATGCGGGAGTTGTACGCCTTCCAGGTCGTCATCAGAGAACCAAATCTTGGGCTGCTCCTTGCGAGGCCTCTTCGCAACCGGTTCTAACTCGGCCGCCAATACCTGTTTTCCATGGGACGCCCGTCTCGCCTCGGCACGCGCCTGGTTACTCCCTCTGGGTGGGGGAGCGAGGTGTATGACGCTAATGAGTTTCTCGGATCCATCACTGTCCTAACTTTTTTCATTTCGGTGCCGAGCTCGGGATTCATCCCTGTCGTTCGCCTTGACATATTCTTTGAGATGTCCATCTTGGACAAGTTTCTCTAAGTGAGACCTGAGGATTCTGCACTCCTCGGTATTGTGGCCATTCTGTCTATGATAAGCACAGAACCTACTCTGGTCGCGGTTGGCCGAATCGCTCCTCATGGGCGGCGGCCAGCTGAAATACGGCCTGGATTTGATTTTAGTCATGATCTTGTGAATAGGCTCCTTAAATATGGTATCAACAGCCTTGTAGGGATCGGAAGACAGTCTGAGCTTTTTGTTGTTTCTGTAGGCGGGTGTAGAAGCCCTTGCCGAGCTAGTCGAGGCCCTATGGCGGCTTGGTTCCTCTCTCCTAGACGACCGATCTTCCTTCGTTGAAGACTTCCCGTTCCGATCTCTTCGGCTGACGTGAAAGCTTTCCCTGGCTCTGAGCTGGTCATCCTCTTGAGCTATGAAACGGTTCACCCTGGCCATTAGCGCCGAGATAGAGGCCACAGGATTGCCAGCCAGGTCCTTCCGAAGATCATTATCAGGCAGCAAGGCGTTCTGGAACGCAAAGATTGCCACTTCGTCTTTGGAGCCATCGATCTGGCTGTAGACCGTCCAGAACCGTTTGGCGAACTGAGTGACATTCTCGTGCTGTTCATCCTTAGGGCCATTATATCGGCGTCCGTCTTAGGGATAGCTCTGTAAGCCTGGAACTTCTTTATGAAGGAATGCTGGAGCTGCTGCCAGGTTGAGATGGAATTTTCTGGGAGACCGCAGAACCATTTCAAGGGGAGTTCGCCCAGGCTGGACGAGAAAACCTTGCAATTCAAATGGCCTTCATCTCCCCAGACAGACATCCTCTGCGAGAAATGTCGCAGATGCGCAGCTGGATCCGAAGCCCCTTCATAAGTGACGAATCTTGGGACGGTAAACTTCTTTGGAAGAGGATGATCTCTGATATCGCCAGTGAAAGGTGAAGCGCCGAGGTCGGCGAACAGGCTAGCGTCTTGATGACTTCGAGTGAGACCGGCCACTTCCAGGTTCCGCCGGACTGCTTGCTGAATCTGCTCCTCAAGCCACCCCTGAGTGTCATGACGGATTTCGGAACTTCCTTCCGGCCTCTTCCTCGAACGACTGGGGCTGCTGCTGGAGACTTCGTCGTGAGTTTGACTGCGCCTCCTCTCATTCAAATGGAATCTAAGATCCCTCTGAGGAGGGGTGACTTGCCGATGGTGAGACGAACCTGCTCCGCTGGCTCGCTGCAGATGCTGCCTGGCGACATCGGCTGCTTCAGCTGTCTCCTTAAGCTGTTGCTGGAGACGCCTGATAAGGGCATCCTTCTCTCGGATGGTAGCATTCTGCGCCTGAATTTCTTCATAGGTAGGGTCGAAATCTTCATCAGAGCTGCGAACCCCACTATGTCTCCGGTGGTCAAGCGAAACCGGAGACTTACGTCGAGAATGCCTAAGAGTAAGATCTCTTCCTCTCGGAGGCGGAAAGGGAGTCACCACCTCCTGTGGATATGACCGCGGGCAGGACTGGTCCCCCCACAAGTAGATAGGAGTGGACCTCAAGGACTCATGGAAAGGGTTCACCATGGTCCCTGAGGGACCCGCTTCAGGTGCCTTTCCACCCTTTGCAGCTCTCCCAGCCATAGTATGAAGGAAGATTGACAATCACGTTCCTTCCCCACAGACGGCGCCAATTGTAAGTGCAAAAACGGTAACTCACAAGATAAGAGGGTGCCTTAAAGGACTTAACCAAATGACCGTCGAGAGCTGACTGATAGTGGTTCGGAGACACCTGAAAGAAAAGAGAGAAAGAGGTCAAAGGACCCTGGCTGTGGCAGCACAGGGCTCTCCGATGCCTCAGTTAGTGGCGGTACTGGATTTTGGATGGAGAAGAAGAGAGGCCGTATGAAGATGTATTCTTTTTTTTTTGCATACCTTGTTCAGATGCTATCTCTTCCTTATATATGAGTGTTACCGAGGACTTTGTCATGGGCTTGATGATCTGGCTGCTGAGATCATCAGCTCACAAAATAATAAATGGAAGTCCATCACAGCCCACATCGCATTTATTGCCAGTCCGATCAGCCCGCACAGCATTAAATGCCAGTCATATTGGGCCTGATCGGATTGGACTCGATGGCAGGCGAAGATCTCACTGGATCCTTTCTGGGGCCTCCCCCGATGGGGGTGTGACCGTTGGATGCTGCCCTGTCAGAGGGTTGGACGGCCAGGATGACGTTTGTCTTGTCACTGTGCGCCTGGAGGCAGGAGATATTTTAAACACACGCCTCGGCTAGCAGTCTCTATAGTTGCAGCCGAGATGCATGTCTGGACCGGGCTCAGGGGAGGATGGCCTCGGCCGGACCGAGGCTAGCAACCGCACCCCGGCTGGTGATCCAGCACCACGGCCGGAATGCGCGTAGCCGGGCTGAAGATTAGGACGAGTTAAACAGTCCTGGGATGATTAAGAATCTCCCCACACAATCTTTATTTTGAGAAACCGGAGAAGATATAATACTAGATTTACTCTGATCTGATGATGATCTAATCTTACACAAGAAAGTCTTTTTATAAACAAAAGAAAGTGAACGTTGCAATCTGAAATTCAAATGGGAAAGGAGTGTAGTGCGGTTCTGCACTTCTCGAAATACTGGGTCTTCTCCAGTGAATCGGTCATCTCTTGAACAAGTCCCTTGAGTCTTACCAGGCAGTCCTTTGAAATGTTCCAAATGGGCTTGACTGAGTTTGGTTTGATATGATCAAGTGGGCCCGACTGATTGCTGGTGTTATTTCAAAGAATGGGCCCTGATATATCATCTTTATCATTCTCCATGATTGTGTATTTGTATTCTATTTTTTTTTTGAATACTGAAAAAAAAAAAAAGAGCAGGCTCACTGGCCCCTCATGAGACGGCCGCACTGCCCGCACTGCCCGTTTGACATCTTTACTGTCCGTGCCAGGGTTTTTCTCTGGGCGCCCGCACTGCCCGTTTGACATCCCTACTTGCCACTGTCCACCCTAGGTGCCGCATGGCCCGTTTGACATCCCTACTTGCCACCGTCCATCTTAGGTGCCGGCATGGCCCGTTTGACATCCACCGTCCATTATCCCAAGTAAAAGTTTTGGTACATTGAAAGGGGTAGAGTACCTTGTTACATGCATGGCATGGTCCACATGCTAATCGCTTATATTGGCAACATGCAACACGACAAAAAGTGAAGGACAAAAGAAAAAGTTTACTAGCTGGCATAGTAAGGACCTTAGCTTATTACGTGGCTTGGTCCACATGCTATATATTCATATTCGCAATACGATAAGAAGTGAAGGACAAAAGGGTGTTAATATTTGCACCCACACTAGTGGCTATGCTTTGTAATAGGGTGGTTGTAAATGTACAAGTCCCATCTCAAAATCAATGTGCCTTTACTTTTTGACTATTGCCCATCCATCACACCAATAAGTGATAGGATAAATAGATTTTACTGATAAGTGTGAGATATGAGCTTTATACTCATCAACAGTGGCCCCCACTGTGGCATTTTTAATGAGAGCCCTGACTGCCAACGAGGATATCGTTGCAAGTCATTTTATTTTATATCCATTTCATGTATTTTTCCATGGGTGTTAACATTTTGGCACATGGGCAAGTCTTAGATTTGATGGTTGACGGCCTCAACTGTCGGCCTGGTCAGAATAAGATATATAATTTAGGAAAGAGTTAGTTCGTTTGATTTGATGGTTGATTCCCTGAATTATATTTCCTGAACCAAATAATCATATATTGAAAATCGGAAAGAACAACTTGCATTAAAGAACAAGTTGCATTATGGCCTCCAGGAAATCGACGAGGAAATGTAGGATGTTGAGAGAAAATCAATATTTTCTGTTTGTTTCCAACTTCCATTAGTCTTTGTCTTCCCCAGTTCTGAGCTCATGCATGACAAGAGGTTAAGGAAGTGTGTCCCTTTAGTTTCATTGGACCTGTGTGCATTATATATTAGTTTGATTCTCTTCATTCTCAAGAACCAAGCAGAAACAGTTATTCGTTTGGAGACTCTGACTCGAAAGACAGGGAAGACATATCAACTCGTGCTAATACAAATACATTTGAGTTTGTTGAGGCAGATATTTTCCACTTTCAGGAACCAGCGAGACACAGTTGCTCCTCTATTTACAACTACTCTATACATGCCTATGTTCATCAGTTTCCACCTATACTGCATCCTTACATTATACATGTACAGGACGTAAAACCTAATGAAAATTGCGGATTTCGGACGATAGTTGTCTGTCTTGGTCTTAGCGAAGATGCATGGGCAACTATCCGGTATAGCTTAATAGAAGAGTTGCACACATTCAAGGCACAATATGTTATAATATTTGATAGTGATGACCAGTGGACTCGTGTTTACAACTCACTGAACTTTTTTATATTAGATAGAGGAGCACCGATTGAGCATTGGATGACCATGCCAGGCATGAGTCTCTTAGTTGCTTCGAAGTTCAATGTGATATTATACGTTTGAAGTGCTGCACAGAGCTTTACGTATTTGCCACTTTGATCTACTCCACCACCGTCGTATCAACATGCTGCTCTTGCTATCAGGTAAGTAAATAATAATCACTACGTCCAGGTTGCATTGACAGATGGTTATCCGATGTCTCCCATTATGCCTCAATGGGTTCACTTCAGGCATGATTGTGCAGCTGCATGGGCTACCCCGTATGCAGAGTAAATTAATGCGTTCATACCATATATGCGTTTTGGGTTTTCTTCTGAAACCATTGTGTTGGAAGATTAGGAATATAATATATGTTAATATGTTTGAATTAATTTGTTTAAAAAATCCAAGGCTTTTGAGTTTATCTAGATTTTTATGTTATTAGTATTTAGTAGTTATAATTCAACGGGTGTATTTAGAAAGTCCCAAAAAAATAAATAGAACATTGGGCTACACAACAAGGTAACTTACCGGGAGCTATGCAGTGTGTGAGTGGTGTAAGAATTGTTTTAGCTATGCAGTGTGAGTGTTAGAATTATCGTAGTCCATAAGAGTACTGAAATGTTAATTTCGCTCTTTTGTCTCCTCTCTTTCTTCAGCTACAGTGTACGCTTTAGTGCACCACTCCAACGTCTCTCACTCTCTCTCTCTCTCGTCTCTTGACAATTTACTTTATTTTCCTTTATTTTATTTGAAAACGTTTACATCCATCACACCATTCAAAAAGAAAAAGTCTAAATGTCCCGAACATTGGGATCGGTCCAGGGACCGGTCCCAATGTTCGGGAAATTTAGCCGGGCTCATTAAAAAAATGTTGTAGATTCTCTATCACTGAGCTCTTCCATTCCCTCATGTCAAATCAGGTCATTCATAGCCATAGAATACGATAGATGTAAATATTAATTAGGGTAGGTGAAGAAAGTGTACTAGGCATTTATTGTCTTTCATTGTGACCACACGATGGTTATCTCAAAACAGCAGCAAGTGGGCGGACGCCCTCCCAATAGAAATGGGTAAAGAGGAGGACGTGGATGGCTTCACAGTTCATAGTGTCTCTCACGTTATGATCATCTAGGATAGGAATCTTTCTTCATCCATTTTTCGAGTAATTTTGACACCATAGCCATCATCTTCACAATGGCCACCTCCAATATTGTGCCTGCACTCGAGGAGCCGCTCTCCAGCATTGAGAAAGGGTGGAAGTCATTCCACCTCACTCAGTACCAAGGGTTCTGGCTGCCTCTTAAGTTTCTTTCAGGTGTAATGGCATGTCGTGAACGCTTTGAAGCATGCAAAGATGACATAATACTCAACTCCATACCTAAATCGGGCACGACATGGCTGAAAGCTCTCACCTTCACCATCTCGAACCGAGCTTGTCATGACTTTCATAACCATCCTTTGCTCACAACGAACGCACACGCACTTGTGCCGAACTTAGACATGGACCTTTATGTCTACGGACAAATTCCTGACCTTACCAATCTCCCTTCTCCCCGCCTCTTCTCCTCGCATGTCCCATACGAACTGCTACCAACTTCAATAATTGAGTCCAATTGCCGTATCATTTATCTGTGCCGGAATCCTAAGGATACCTTTGTTTCCTTGTGGCATTTCTTAAACAACTTGCTACCGGAGGATGAACCACCAGTTCCAATGGAAGAGGCTTTTGAGTTATTTCATGGAGGCATCTCTCTTTTTGGCCCCTTTTGGGAGAATTTGTTGGGTTACTGGAAGGCCAGCTTGGAGAGACCCGAAAGGGTCTTGTTTATGAAGTACGAGGAGCTTAAAGAAGATCCCACATTCCATTGTAGGAGGTTGGCTGAGTTCTTAGGTTTCCCATTTTCAATAGAGGAGGAGAGACAAGGTTTGGTAGAAAAGATAGAGAGGTTTTGTAGCTTTGAGAGTCTAAAGAATTTGGAGGTTAATAAGAGCGGGACGACAAGACGTGGGAAGCCGAATAAGAATTTCTTCAGGCGTGGTATTGTTGGGGATTGGAAGAATCATTTAACGGCGGAGATGAGTGAAAAATTGGATCAAGTCAGCCAACAAAAATTGGAGGCCTTTGGTTTGACATTCAAAGATGTTGGGAATTAAAGCTATGATTTTGTCAAAGTTGATGGGTTGTTTCTTCAGCGAGAAAATGGTCGTGTGTGCGCCTGCGTGTCTCTCTGTGTGTGTGATGGGTTGCTTCCCATGTAGGACGTTGCAATTACTTTGTTTTGAGTTTAGCTTAGTGGCAACTTTATTTTATTGAGTACTCTTTTGTTAGTGGTTCAGTTCCTACAATTCAGGTACTTGGCACTTTCCACTGTGGGTTGTGTGTGATTGGGTTGTTTGTTAGTGCATATCTTGTAATGAAGTTGGTAATTATTCCATCAGAAACTATCCACTCCATATTGTCTCTATCCTACTTTTGTGTTCCAATTAATGCGTTGCTTTACTTTTTGAAACACCTCATGGAAAAGAGTATCCTTTTCTCAAACTAACCCTTTCATCTTTATTTTGAGAAACCGGAGAAGATATATTACTAGATTTACTCTGATCTGATGATCTGCTCTGACACAAGAACGTCTTTTTACAAACCAAAGAAAGTGAAGGTTGCAATCTGAAATTCAAATGGGAAAGGGGTGTTGTGCGGTTCTGCACTTCTCGAAATACTGGGTCTTCTCCAGTGAATCGGTCATCTCTTGAACAAGTCCCTTGAGTCTTAGCAGGCAGTCCTTTGACATGTTCCAAATGGGCTTGACTGAGTTTGGTTTGATATGATCAAGTGGCCCGGCTGATTGCTGGTGTTATTTCAAAGAATGGGGCTTGATATATCATCTTTATCATTCCCCCCTCAAGCTAGGAGGTGGCGGAAGCACACCCAGCCTGATTCAAGTGCCTGCAAGTTGGCCTTTTACCGGTGTGACTATGTAAAGACATCTGCAACTTAATCGTAAGTGGAAACAAATTAAGTGATAAGTAAGACCATTGCAACTTTCTCCCTAACAAAAATACTATCGTTGATTTCCAACCTGATAATATGTTCTTAATTTTCTCTATCATTAAAAGAAAGTCTCGTATAGGCAAGTTTCCTTCTACCATTCCAAGCATGGCTAAAACAGCCCGTCTATCCACCTCAGAATTATTAGAGACAGAGAAAAAAAAGGCTTTTCATCCAATTGACCCGCTATAAAGTCCCGAAACTCTGTATTAGCCTAGTTAGTTTTATTTCTAAAAACAAACCTCTCTCTCATACCATGTGTCATGTCCCCATTTTAATTATGGGGTTAAATGTGAGATTAAGGGTCATATTAAAAATTTGACAAACGATCTACAGGATCGAAGTCCGCAGTGAGATTGTAAGTCTCTGTCAATTCATATCATAACATAAGTAACTATATTATTTCTGTACAATATGGATAGGCCTGTCAATTTAGCCTGTTCAAATGGGGTACCTGACCCAACCCAGCCTGGCCTGGCCCAAGCCTGAAAACACAGGGCTTTAAAAAGAATTTGAGCCCAGCGGGCTGGGCTTGGACAAATTTTTGAAAACCCTGCCAAAATGGGACTGGGAATGGGTAGTGCAGGCCATGCCCAGCCTAGCTGCAAAATGATTTTATTAAGTTTTTTTTTTATATATTTACCTCATGTTCCGTGATGAAAAATTTCGATACTGTTGGGCACCGCTACTCTTCTAGTATGCATTCGGGCAAAATTTTCTCCTATGGGACATTCATATGTGGAGATTCTGATCTGGATGTGGAGCCCATAAATAACCTGAACCCACCTGAATTTAACAGCACCCACCTTGATAACGTACGTGGAAAACTTCCCATCCATTTGTTTGGCCTAAGACAGTAGGAAAATAAAAAAGCCCACTTTCGGTGGGGCCCACCTAAAGGACATACAACTAGTGTTTAGCTTATGTTCAAGATTGGGCCAAACCTGGGCCCGGCCCTGTCCCAACCTGAGCCCACGTGCGGGACGGGATTTGACGTAAGCCCATTCAATTTAGGGTTGGGATTGGACAACTCAAGCCCAGGTCCAGCCCGTCCCATTGACAGGCCTAAAAATGAATTAAAGTTTAAAGTCTGAACTATACAAGTTTATTTACACAGGTTCTACAAAAAGTTTGGACAAGGGCCGCTCCCTCCAGGAAGCTTGGCAGCTCATCAGAACTAGAAGAGTGTTTGCAAAATGGCCGAACTAGGCTCCTTTGGTTTGGAGCTCCTTTCAACAGCCTCGTGTCTCCTTCTTTGCTTGGAAAATGCTGCATGGCAAGACCCCTACACACAATTGGTCTCAATCTGCTGGTATCAGCCTAGCCTCTAGATGCTGCCTGTGCAACAATGATCTGGAATCAACTCCTCACCTCCTCTTCCATTGCTCTTTCGCCTCCACCTTTTGGAACTGGTTTCTCAGCTCAGCACGAGCTGCTGTAGCTGGTACTCTGTCTCCCTCCAAGATTTGGGGCGCCCTCTCTCAAAGTAGTGACAAGTTGGCTTGCAAAGGGGCTGCTACTATCTTCTTCACCACTACCTTTGCCATCTGGAAAAATAGAAATGATGTAATTGTTAACAACTCTAGAGTCTCCCAGATGAAGGTCAAATTTTCCCTGATTGAACTTCTTTCAATTTCTCTCAGCCAGATTGCTAAACCTTTTTCTGGTAGACCTCCGCAGATTTTTTTTCCATTCTTTGCTTATACTTGACTAAGTTTATTTTAGGCCTCTAATTGGTTGGCCTTTGTCTTTGTTTCTTTTCCTTTCCTCTTGTGATGGCCTTGTGTTGCTTGCTCTTTTTGGGGTGTCCAACCTTTTTCTCTCCCCTTTCTCTCTTTTATAATACAATTTGCCCTTTAGCAAAAAAATAAAATAAATAATTCTACAAAATGTGTATCAAAGTAAAATCTATCTCTAGGAGTAAGGGCTCTCATGCGCTGGTCAAGATGACTTAGTAAATGTCATCTGCACACCACTCGTATTCATTAGACCGATCTGTCTGAAACGTTCCCTCCTCCTCATCCTCGATATAGGTGGGCTCGTTACCAATTTATCAAGCATAGTACCATCAACCACAAGAGTTGGCAGGTAGATAAATATAAATAGTAACGGATATGCATTTGAAAGCGATAAAAATCCCTATTTTCGATCCGATATGTATATATTTTGCTTCGTTTTGTGCATTCATGACTACAGGTGAATAACACTGAGCTTGGACTGTCCCTTAAGTCTGATCTATTGTCTGGGGGATCCTTAAACACTCGGACTATTAGCAAATTAGTCATATATTTATATATACATCTCTGTTCACTAATTAAAAACAATGATTTTATATCGGCTTTAAAATCCCTTAATATCGGTTATTAGTAAAACCGATATAATATGCTGCTCCAAAATATCTTATATCAGTTTAAGTTTTGTAATATCGGTTGCTACTTTCAGATATCGGGTGCACTTAAACCGATATATTAAGGTAACCGTTTTATATCACAAATATTTAAACCGATATAATATTTTAGAGTTTTTAATATCGTTTTAAACTCATCTGCTCTGTTAGCCTTTAATTTACACACTATAAGAAATCTAGGTTGTTGTGACGAAATTTGATGACGAAATTTTTTTTATCTTAAAAGAACACCCAAAGAGGACGAAATATAAATTTTGTCGTTTGTTTTCATTTTTTTCAAAAGTATAGGAGACGGAAAAAAAATTTCATCTGCAAAAATAAGGCGCCAACTTCATTTGCATTGGCCTTATTTTTAGATAATTAAGCTCGTTTATAAGCCAAATAGGTCCGATTAATCATTAGGATCGCGCGTACGAAGTTGGGTTGAGATCCGAGCACATTTGGGTACAGTAGGGGTGTGTGTCGCTATTTCCGGAAAGTTCCGAGGGCTTTTTAGTATTTTCCGCTTTTTGAGATTTTGGCACCATCAGGTAGATTACCTAATTTCCCGGACTTTATCCTTTTGTTGCATTTCGATCAGAACCCTCAAACCCGACCCAAAACCTGACCTGACCCGTACCCATCAAAGCCCATTTTATTAATTCCTCTCTCATCCCATGTGGGCCCCACCTCACTCACATCATAAAACACCCCCCCCCCCTTATCCCACGTGCAAAACCCCCCACCCATTTCCCCTTTTCCTTTTCATAGGGCAAACCCATTCCTCTCTTCTCATTTTCACTCCCAGCAGCAGCCCCTCATCCCTCTTCTTCTCTCATCTCATCTCCCTCGTTCTCCCTCCCTCATGGCGTGCTGCCATCGTCGTCGAGCTCCCCCATCTCTGGGTGGTGGCCCAGGTATGTGGGTCCCGCCCCTTCTCTTCTTCCATTTCTTATTTTCTTTCTTTTTTTGTTAACTTCTCTGCCATGGTTTTCAGGTGGAGGTCGAGTGGGTAGCAGGGAGAGTGACAGTAGAGTGAGGGGAGGAGGAAGAAGGGAGCTCGCCAGTTAGCCCAGGTATGTGGATCTGCACTCCCTGCCATCTTCCATTCCTTTTTTTTTTTTGTGTTACCCCTGCTGCTGCCGTTTCAGGTGTAAGCCAGGCGCGGTTAACAGAGAAGAAGAGGGAGGAGAGTGAGGGAGAACTTGCCAGGTATGTGGGTCCCGCCCTTCTCTTCTTCCATTTCTTCTTGTCTTTTTCTTTTTCCTTGAAACATGGTTGCAGAACAAGGTTTGGGCATTTTGTGCGTGGTGGATTTTGGACAGGGAGTAGGGGGTGTAGTTGTCTCAGTTGTGAGGTTGGTGATCCCAGCCCCTTGATTCCGATTTGAAGGGTTGCACGGTGAGAATTTCATGTCAAAGTCAGTTTGGGTGGAAAATGGGCATTCACTGCGACTAGTTGGGATTTTGGTGGGATAATGAAAATGGCTATGATTCTTTTGGTATTCTGATTGGTTTGAGCGTGGATTCTTGGATTCGTGATGTGGCCATGGATCTTGGGTTGTATCTTGGCTATCTCAGAGACTTTTGGGCCTCTCTCTCTCTCTCTTTGGTCGTTTGTTGTGCGTGTGTTTCTTATGTGATTGAACGTGCTGTGTATTGCTTGATGGATGGTGGTGGGGTTGAATGGAATGAAACAGTGAGGAGGTGGAATGTGGTGAAGGCGGAAATCGAATGGGTCTTGTGTTCTGTGTGCTCATTTGATGTAGAATTGGCCATATGTACAGGTGAATGTAAAGGTCAAGGGTCTTCTTGTTCTGTAAGCGTTTTTTTTTTTTTTTTGGTTTAGTAGAATCTTGTTCTGTAAGTTGTCATTCTACCTGAGCTAGCAAATTCACATTGTGATGATGTGTGTAAGGTAGAATTTTAACTAGAACATCTGCTGAGCCTCTATTCGTCAATGTATCTAAATCTGCATACCTTGCATTAAAGCTTTTTTGTCTTCAGATGGGCCTCTCTGAGCTGATATTTTTATTTTCTGAATCTTACATTCCTTCCATGAGATTCCTTTATAATCTTACGGGGAAAGCCCGTGGTTGTCAACACAAGCCTCCTAAAGGAAACCTTACTTGGATAGGAGCTTAGAACCCGATGCAGAGTATAAAAAAGTTGGGGAACAATACAATACTCAAAACTAACATGTACCTACCTTTTTGTTGATGAGTTCAATTGTTGTACACTTGGGATTCTTGTATATGGTTGCACTTATCCTGATCTATTTATTTTTCGTAGGAGCAAGTGATCTTAAATTTGAGAGGACTAGAGGAGACTTGGACGGGGGTTTGTCAGGTGCTACTATGCGAGGTAATTTTTTTGTAAATGTACATGCTTCATTATAGTTAGAATTACCAATTCTCCTTTTCCTTATAAAAACAAGTGATAATTTCCACATATTGGCCCATTCCGTCTTGATTTCTATCAGTTTCTCCTACTTCTTGATGGTTATTTCTACTATAGCTGCAAGAATCTGGGTGCTTGATTCTGCGTATGTAGGGTTTATTAGTTTCTTCTACCGCTTTTCGTTTGATCATTTTGCTACAGCTACATGAAATTGTGTGCCTAGTGCTTTCTACTGTATACTTCAGGTCTGCTTGACATGGAGTACTGGAATACTTGGAAATTTGAAACAAACTTTATGATGCTAACTCCTCACTATTTTTAGACCTTGTCATGTTTCAATAATTGTCCTCATGGCTCTTTTTTCGTTGACTGGTATATCATATGACACGTTTAGGTTTTTGATATATATGCCCTTTGAGTGGTTTCATTGATTTCTTTTTGTCCTAACACACTTCCAAAATTTTTTATATGCCCTTTGAGTGGTTTGATTGATTTCTTTTTGTGGAATTTGAAATATAATATCCAATTGATGCAATGTGTTAAAATCTTGTAGAAATTTGTCATGGGGAAATCATATCCTATTGTGAGTGATGGTATTTCTTATTGCTCTGCTTGGATCACAGCAACACTGTAGTACTGGCTGCGCTGTGACAAAGATGTTTAATGTATAACGTCCATCATCACCTATCCATGACAGAACAAACCCCCCATATTTTGTGGACTTCTCCTTATTCTTTTGTCTTGCATTGGGGTCTGACTTTTTTTACTTTTCTTTTTTGGAACAGGTTCTAACCATTTGTGGGATGTATCTAGCACTGACATTTGTCGTGCTTTCTGGTGGGCATACCTTGGTCAGTTAAGTTCTGAGACAATCCACATTTGTTTGCCATCTTATTTGTCTACAACATCTTCTTTGCATCTCTCTGTTAAATATTGGTTTTTGTTGGGATATACAGGGAAGATGCCATAAGGAGCGTTCTGGCTTTGAGGGAGCCTGGACCAGCAATCCTCTCATCTTTGATAATTCTTATTTCAAGTAAGACATCCCTCCAATGGTGGTGTGTACTTATTTGTTGTAAGTGTTTTCTTTATCTTCAATCACCATGTTTTAAGAAGCACTATACAATGCTTGATTTCTGTTTCTACTATCTTTGAATTTTTTTTTTCTTTATTTGGGTTAGTGTTGTTCAAGAAGAAGCTTAATGGAGGTGAGTGATAGTCAATTTATTTGGGTGGGTGCTGGTGATGCCCCTTTTACTGAAGAAGTCACGTTTACTTGGATCAAAACTAGGTAGAGCACTCATCCAATGGGCCATACACATTGAACGTGGACAATAGGATAGTTATGTTAAATCTTCCACCTAACTCAAACAATCTACCAACAAAAACACATATTTTATTTCAGACAAGTGTGAGCTTGATTATGGACCAGAGAACATACATGATGGTGCGCTCCTGGTAACTTGACCTGATAAATATTGGATGAATCCGTAGAATATCATCATCTAGATACTGTTATCTCAATTAAATAATCTGGTTATCATTCCTTCCTATCATAGTATGTGTATATGATACTAATATATAACTTGCTAAACTATCTCCATATTTTCACCTCCTGTAATGCAGAGAGTGGTAGCCTCTGTATTTTATCCGCTCTTTTCAAACCTATTTAAGGACACATGGAACTTTAATACTCGAAGAGTCATGCTTTATACTATAGTTTCACTAAAAGTTGTGCATATGACATTCTTAATTATATGTTAATCTTGCTATTTTTTTTTATGCAGATTGAATGAAAATTGAAAAGCAAATTTTGTTGAAAGAGTCCATGCAGCTAGGATGTAGTCAAGATGAAGGCCAAGTATGTAGAGTAACACTATATATGACCCATAGGGATTTGTCTAGTCAAGCTTTATGTTAGTTATTAGTTATGATCACTTTGTATATATAGTGCAAAGTTTTATTGGTGTACAGTTTACTGCAAGGATACTGCAGCAATGCAAATTCTTTTGATTTAAAAAATATATATATAATATTATATCCGTTATAGAACAAACGATATAATACAATTATAATTTCAAGTTCAAAAAACCGATATAACAAAGCCATTTATAACCGATATTATATAAAAAATTATATCGGTTTCACGCTTTTATATATCGGTTTTACAGTAATATATGTTATAATTTCAGGTTCAAAAGACATCAGTTGTCCAAAAACCGATATTATAAATATTTTTTATATCGGTTTCACTGGTTTTTATATCGGTTTTACAGTAATATGTGTTATAATTTCAGGTTCAAAAGACATCAGTTATCCAAAAACAGATATTATAATTTTTTTTATATCGGTTTCACTGGTTTTTATATCGGTTTTACAGTAATATGTGTTATAATTTTAGGTTCAAAAGACATCAGTTGTCCAAAAACCGATATGAAATAATACACATATTATATCGGTTATAGTTGTTTATTATATCGGGGGTACTTATATCGGTTTGAAGTTTACAGAAAAACCGATATAATAGGTCTTTTATATCGGTTTTTAGCCGATATAAAAACCCTTTTTTTTAGTAGTGGTTCTATTTCCGATTCCGCGGCCGGACCCCTGCCCACCTCATGTGGCATGGGATTCTGTTATATTCTCTTCTGCTTACTCTTGTCATCATATATGATAGAGAAAGGATGAGCTTAATGTGGATTTACTAATCATGATATTATATGTATTCATGCTAGTTTTGGTTTCGTTTATTGCTCAGGGACTTTCGTTCTTGATAAGTATATTGTTCATGCATTACTTTAAATTCTGTAACTTGTTTTAAATCCGGCAAATTGTTTTAAGTATTGTTCTTTCAAACGTTAAATTTTAATTTATGCTCATGCCTAAATTGATCACTTGCTAGGCCGTCATGTCTGATCTTTATTGTTTTGGTGCCCAAGTGCAGGCGATGTTGCCTTTGAGGAGAAGTGTCCGGAGGAGGCGATTGAGCCGCCGCCTGCTCGAGAGTGGCAGCCCGACCTCATCTAGACGTCGGGCGGGATCTTGAGTTTCAGATCACTGTGCTAATGGTTTCATATTTCATTTATTTTGGAGATGTATTAGCCTTTGTTGGCCTCTTATGGGATTATAAAGTTAAGTTTAACATATTTTTGCTAATCTTGAAACTTTAAGACGTGGGAAATGCTATGTTTACATTTCTCCCTCTGAGATTATGTCCTAGTGATTTTACACATGTATCTTGAAATTAATTTGATATGACTATGACGTGCTTTGCTACATGCTTCCGCAACCATGATCGTGTGAGTCTCCGTTTTGGGGATCTTCACGGCGGAAACCTGTGAAAAAAAGCGAGTCGCAAGCCCGGGTCTCGGTCCGGTGTCGCGACAGAACTAGTATCAGAGCGGGGCATGTTTCAGGCACTTAAAACAAAAATAGAAAAATCCTAGGAACGTGGCGAGGATTCGTGAGCTTGTTAGTTCGTTTAGTATGGGACTTAGACACCAACCAAACCATGTTTATTGTGTACTAACACTTTGTTTTACAGCATCATGCCTCCAAGAAAAACTCCAGCCAATCATAATGCTTCAGGCTGTAAAAACCCTGAAACAAATCAAGTCAATCCACCTATAGCGACACAGATTTAAGAACTTATGCGGGCTATGGTAGAGCAACAGAGGCAAGAAAATGAGAACCAAGCTAGGTTCCAGGAACAGATGGCTAAGAAAGATGAGGAAATGACCCAAGTGCAAAGACAACTCTTGGACATCCTATAGAACAGACCTCAACCTCAGCCTATGCAACCTTTGGGCCCAAACATTGTCATCAACAATAGGGACCATGACCCTAATGTGTTGTTTGAAAGGTTGAGGAAAAGAGCACCCAAGGAATTCTCAGGTCAAGAAGACCCGTTAGTTGCAGATGACTGGTTGGTAAACACTGAGAAAATCTTTGATGTCTTTACATGCACAGGAAGACAGAAGGTCCATCTTACAACTTCGTTGTTCTTCCGAGCCTGCAGACCAATGGTGGCAGACGGTCAAGGACCCGTATCTGGCAATGGCTAACGATGATGTATGGGCAGCGTTCAAGACTTAGTTTACAGACAAGTACGTCCCTTCCCACTTCAAGAGACAAAAAGCTATTGAGTTTCAGCAGCTCAAGCAAGGCAGCATGATAGTACTAGAGTATGTCACCAAGTTTGAGAGGCTAGCTAGATATGCTACCGAGCTAATTGACACCAAGTAGAAGAAAATAACCAAGTTCTTGGAAGGACTAAATCCAATCATTATGAGAGATGCCACAGGGGTAGTTCCACCCACCACATTTGATGAAGTTGTCAAGTGGGTATATAAATTTGAAGATATTAACAACAAGATCATCCAAGATAGAAAGCAGCAACACCAGCAGCAGAATAAGAGGCAATAGCACAACAAAAGACCAAGGCAGGATCAGAATAAGGGAATGCAAGGTTGTGCCCACTGTGGCAAGAACCATGAAACTAATCAGTGTCGCAAGGCCACAGGAGATTATTTCAGATGTGAGGCGATGGATCATGTAATCAAGGACTGCCCAATTATACAGAATCAAGGCAACAAGAATCAGAAGCAGAGACAGGTAGCTCCTCAGAACCAGGCACTAGTTTAAAACCAGGCAAGACCACCTCAGCAGCAGCAGCAAGGCAGACCGCAAGCCCAGAATCAAAATGCGTGTCCTCCTCAGCAAAATAGAAATGCCCAAGGCAGGCAAAATCGGGCACAAAACAAGCCACAGCAACATGGACATGCATATTATCTCAATCGTGTGGATGCAGCAGCTGCAGGAGACGTGGTGGAAGGTAAACTTCTTATTTATGGAGTTGAAGCACATATTTTATTTGATTTTGGATCTACACATTCTTTTTTATCTCCTATGTTTACCAAGATGATTGATAAGTCCCTAAAAATGCACATTTTTGTGGCTATTTTTGGTAAGTTTAAGGACTTATCAAGCCAAAAGAGCTTCATTTAGTGTCATATCATGATTTAATACATTTTTTGATCCATTGTAATGCATTCATGCATAATTTGCTCAAAAACCAGCATTTTTGCTTCAAATCATGAAACTTGCCATTCCCGGAATTTTATTTTTCAAATGTGTTTTCATTTATCTTTTCATGAGAGATGGGCCCACAGTCATGCATTCATGAATTAAGGGTAAATTTATCTTTTCACATAAAATTCATATTTTTTTTTGGCTTGCAGGAAATGAGAAAAAGGGTCCCACACATGTACATGTGTAGGTCACACATGTGGGGCGTCCAAGAGACATTGAGCAGAAGAAGATAACCAAGTTCTTGGAAGGACTGAATCCAAATAAGGTTCACTTTCTTTGCACAAAATCCCAAGTTTATTTTTGTAGATAATTTAAGATAATCAAAGAAAATCCATGAAGGACCAAATCAAGAAAGAAGATTTCCAAAGAGACAAAAGTGGAAAGAATCTACACATATTGGGCATTCAATTTTCTCTTGATTCCAACTTAGAGTTTGTCACCTCATGTATCTCTCATAAATGTCAAGTCAAAGGAAGATTTTCTAAAGAAGGAAATATGACAAGTGCATGAAGATAGAATGGAGAAAAGAAAGGAGAAGACTTACCAAGTGAAGAAGATTCTTGCAACAAAGTAGGGACTAGGGAGAAAGAATATGGCAGCCCATACCCTATTTAAAGAAGCCTTGGACGTCCACTCCCTTTCATGAAGGAAAAAAGCCCCTCACTAGGGTAATTCCTCCACCATTCTACCCATCTCATTTCTCTACTATAGCTCATCTCTCTTCAAGAAGGCTTGTCCCAACTTGATGCTTCAACTAGAGAGGTTCCTTTCATCCTAGTATGTATTTGTTGTTGTTGTTGTTGTTGTTGTTGTTGTTTTTTTTTTTTTGAATTGTATTTCTCCATCTTTCATGTAAAAACATTGCATATTAGTAAAAGTGTGATTTCTTTAATTATTAGTTTTCCTAGGTGATTAATGCTTGAATTGTGTTTTCATTGTTGTTCTTGGATTGAAAATCCAAGACCCTAAGGGCATGGAATAAGTAATTATGAACCTGATTTGGGAATAAAAAAAAAAGAGCACACATATCGCACATTTATTTATTGCAATTACAACACATTTACTTTTGTTTGAAAAATTCACACATTTAATTTCTTGTTAATGCCACACATTTAATTTTTTTTGCAATCCACACATTTATTTTTTTACACAACACATTTAAATTTAAGCATTTGTTGTTTTCTTTTCTTCTTATGCTTCTTATATATTTATGTGAATTCTTATGCATAGTTTATGGTTGGAATTAATTAGCATTGCGTGCATATTCATATTGGTGGAGTTGAGATATGTTTAAGTTGTTGGAATCGGAGTTTTAAATTGACTAAGCAAGAAAAATCAGAGATTTGAGTCAATAATCTCGGCCAAATAATTTTTGGAAATTCGTATCCCAATATAAAGTGCACAATTCAACACATTGTTGCAGGAATTTCAGGACAAATTTTATGTAAAAAGTTTGCGATTGGATACCTGATCAAAACACATTATTTTTTGATGAAACTTGGGGAAATTAAAGATTGATTAGTGTATTTTCAAACCCTAGAATTTCAAGAAAAAATAATTTTGGAAAGATGGTGAACCAATGACTCAAACATGGCTGGTCGGACCCACCTGTGTGTAGAATTTCTACATAGTTTTTTTTTAGTCATGTTCATACACTCATATCTCATTCGTTTTAAATCCTTTTTCACTTTCATTTTTTTTATTATTTGATTCATGCATCATTGTAGTTCAAAACCCAATCATTAAACTCAGTTTTAGGTTGCATTAGATTAGGAAAAATCATGCATAAAAATAGACCTACATACTAAACTTAGAATTTTCTAGCATCTCATGGCATATATTGCATTACTAACTTTTTAACTTTAGGATTAGTTTCTAATTTTGTGTTTTAGATTATTTAGATAATTTCTAGAAATAAAAGATCTTTCTAATTTTTGTAAATTGAAGATTTTAACTTAGGAAGTTTCTTAAGATTTGGAAATTCTAACATAAGGTATGATTGACTTAATGCTTTCTAAATTTGTTATGATTTGAAAATCTTTATTTGTTTGGAAAGTCCTTAACTTTAGGGAGTTGATTAACTCAGTTCACTAAATAAGAAAATATATCAACCCTAATTGACTAATTCAGTTTCTAATTTAGGAAACTAATTTAGTAAGGATTTCATGCTAATTTTAGAAAGTAGGTTGTTTTCTTTTTGAATGATTTGGTTTGTTACTAATCTTTGTTGAGCATGTTTTGATTGATTTGGTTTCTAACTTAGGTTTATTAATTTTCGTGTTTCTAATTTAGCTTCTTAGTTTTATTTTTGGTAAGTTTTATTTTTGGATTGTTTCTAAATTTATGTTCAAATTTGTGTGTTCTTTTGTAGCAACTTGTGATTCATTTTAGATTAGGTTTTTAGATTTAGGAATTTTTATTTTTGGAAATGTATTTAATTTTAATTTAAAGTAGGAATGATGAATGTACTTTTCTAGATTTTAGGCTAAAATTAGATTTTATTTAGGGCATGTAACAAAATTGGAAAGCCTTAATTCTAAAGCTCCCTGTGGATTGACCTGGTCTCACCAGTTTTATTACTACAATCGAAGCTCTGCACTTGGAGCTGTGATCAATGATTGACGCACCACTTAGAGAACTTGACTTTATTTTGATTGTCACAACACCAGTAGGTAAACAGGTTGTCTGCAGAACCTATTACCCTAGCTGTTCAGTTATATTAGGAGAAGTTAATCTACTGGCCAACCTTATTGTCCTGGACATGCATGATTTTGATACCATCTTAGGTATGGATTGGTCATAAGCATATCATGCTACCATGGATTGTTTTAGCAAAACCATCACATTTAGATTGCAAAAGGCACAGGTAGAATTGATGATTCAGGGAAACAAGAAGAAAACTCAAATAGGATTGATCTCAGCTTTGAAAGCAAGCAGGTTAGTGCAGAGTGGTTGTGAATCTTTTATTGCGTTTATCACAGAGGATAAACAATCTCAATGGGTGGAGGAAATCCCCGTTGTGTGCAAATTTCCAGATGTTTTTTCAGAAGAAATCACATGATTGCCACCAATTAGAGAGGTTGAATTTACAATTGAGCTCTTTATCAGGGATAACTCCAATCTCTATTGCACCCTACAAAATGGCTCTAGCAGAATTGGGTGAGTCGAAACTTCAGTTGCAAGAATTGTTGAGCAAAGGCTTTATCAGGCCTACAAGTGTTTCACCTTAGGGAGCACCAATTTTATTTGTGAAAAAGAAGGATGGAAGCTTGAGAATGTGCACTGACTACAGAAAATTGAATCATGTGACCGTCAAGAACAAGTATTTGTTGCCAAGGATAGACGAATTGTTTGATCAATTGCAAGGAGCAACCAACTTTTCCAAGATAGGTTTGAGGTTTGGATATCATCAGTTGAGGGTTAGAGAGTCGGACGTGCCAAAAATAACTTTTCGAACAAGATATGGGCATTATGAGTTCTTAGTGATGCCCTTTGGTTTGACAAATGCACCTGCAATATTTATGGCCCTCGTAAACAAAGTCTTTGCACAGTACTTAGATCACTCCATGGTGGTGTTTATTGACGATTTTCTCGTGTATTCTAAGAGTAAGAAAGATCGTGAAGAGCACTTGAGGACAGTGTTACAGCTTTTGAGGGACAATCGGCTTTATGCAAAACTTAGAAAGTGTGAATTTTGGTTATAGCAAGTCGCTTTTTTAGGCCACATCATCTCAAGAGAAGGTTTAGCAGTTGATCCATCCAAAATAGAAGCAGTTGTAAATTGGAAGAGACATAGCAGTGTGACTGAAATCAGAAGCTTCTTGGGGTTAGCAGGCTACTATCGAAGATTTGTCCAAGGTTTTTCATCCATTGCAGCACTTTTGACAAAATTGACCCTGAAGAGTGCTCCATTTGTTTGGATTGAGCAGTGTGAAACAAATTTCCAAGGGCCGAAAAGAAGATTAACTACAGCTCTTATCCTCACATTACCATTGGTCAGCGGTGGATTTATTGTTTCTACAAATGCTTCGAATGTGCGACTGGGTTGTATATTGATGCAAGATGGCAAAATAGTTGCATATGGCTCAAGATAGTTGAAAGATCATGAGAGGAACTATGTAACTCATGACTTGGAGTTAGCGACAGTTGTCTTCGCCTTGAAGATGTGGAGACACTTCCTCAATCACCCACATATTTATGTATGGTGTGTTCAAAAATCGAGAATCTGATCAGTGTACGTTCCTCACGCCACTATCCTTTTTTTTTTTTTAAGCAAACAGCTTAGGTAGGATTGCAAACGGAATGGTTCTGGATTGGAACCATAGTGGACCTGGAACCGTTTCTAAATATTGGCTCCTGCTCCGGTTTTGACTCGGAAATTGTTTAGTTGGTTCCAGACCCGGTTCTGATAGGAAAATTCGAATTCAGTTCTAGAACCGGTCCACCTAGATGACTGGAATATAGTTCTAAAATCGATTCTAATTTATCTTTATTCTTCATTTTTTTAAAAAATAAGCATATCATTCAGCTTGTAACAGTGCATCAAGTCTACATATCTAATATTGTACATAATAAAATGTCCAAAAAAAGTTGATTTTGAGATACAATTTGCAATATCAAAGGCTCATATGCCAGGTTCCGGGTTCCGAACCCCGACCTGTTTATGAATCGGAACCTAAAATAGGTTCTAGACCCGGTTTTTTACTGGTCGGAACTTCTAGGTAATCGGAAAATTGGATATCCGTTTGTAACCCTAAGCTTAGGGGGCTGAGACCCAAGCCTTCTGGTGAGGGAGTAGCTCTCACCCCTCTAGTTAGGGAAGAAGACCTCCGATGAGGTAGCACAGCCCTCGAATGACGAAAGGTGCTTGCCCTGGTTCAACCCACTGGCAAGGTAAGAACTCACGTAAAAAGGACTACCTTACTTGCCACTGGGGCTGTCAAAGGGTCGGGCCAGGTCGGGCTTGGGGTTGTCCTAGCCCTAACCACAATTTATGCAGGGTCGGGCCTGAGGGCCTGCACTATCTAAGCCCTTACCCTACCCTCGAGGGCTAGGGCAGGGCTCAGGGCCTCAAAACAAAAATAACAACAAAGAAAATTATTATTTTTTTAACATTGTTACCAAAATCTGAGTGTGATCGAGTGCTAGCTTGTCTAACCTCAATTGCAAATGAGCCATTAAGAAAATATTGTTATCTTGTTAACCTCAATTGCAAATGAACTATTAAGAAAACATCGGGAGAATATAAGTTGTCTCTAAAAACTTGTTTTTATCGAATAAAGTCATACATGCTTTGGTGACTTGGGTTCTAAACATATGATTTTATTTATTTTGTTAAAGTAGGAAAATGGTTAAAGACTATAATCTATTTCACACCTTTCACATGACTTTCATATGAATTTCCATGTATGAAATCATTCCGACAGTGTCTTATCTTTGAAAGTTTTAAACCATTTACACTCACATTCAATTGACATTATTTTTAATTAAACATTGATCTGACTATTACGCATTCTTGGATTTCAGTCACAAAAATAAATGCAATTAAAAAATACTATTCATTTAGACTTTTAAGAATTAAGAATTATAATTATCTAATTAAAAGAATATTTGGATCACCCCATATCGTTAAAGTTCCATGCACATACAAACTGCCTCTATAAATTGGTTGACGTCCCAAGCAACTCTATAAAGGAAAATGTGTATCATTATTAATAGGAAGGAGTACACCCCCTTTTGCCCTTTCAAGGATTTATATAAATAATTTAAAAAGGCCTAAATAAGAAGCAACAAAACTAAAAGAAAGGGTTTAGAAGCAACCGTGCAACACTTATTGCTTATGTATTAAGTATAATACATAACTTAAAGAATGGAAAATAGATGAAATGAACCAAGTATGTATGTACGTATCGATTTTTAGGACCTTTTGTATTGGGTAGGTGGGTATGAAATAGCCTTTCATATCCCCTATTGCTACTAAGTGACCATGATAAGGGCATTTTAGTAAATATTTACACACACACACACACACACATATATATATTATAAACTAAATAAAAGTAAGAGGGTGAGGACCAGGGCCGGGCCAGGCTAGTATTGTTGAAATCCAGCCCTCAACTATCAGGGCTTGCAAAAAAATTGTACAACCTCAGCCATAGAGCTTTTCATTAAAAACAAAAGCCCTCGACAAGGGCTTTTGAGTGCCGACGCCCTTGTCTCAGCGCCAACTTGACAGTCCTACTTGCCACTAGGGATGTCAAATGGGCCGGGCCGGGCCGGGCCGGCCCGCTCCAACCCTTTAGTCAACGGGTCGTGGCCCGGCTCGGCCCGGTCAACGGCACGGCCGGTGTTGGCCAGGGTTGCTTGGCCCGTTGGCCTGTTTGGCCCGGGCCCGCTGGCACGTGGGCTCGGGGCAGGAGCCAGCCAGGCACGCTGGGATTGGCCCGCCGGCCGGCCATAAAACGGTCATATAAGGGGTATTTTATGTCATTTTTTATTTTACAAAGTCTATAAATACCCTAACCCTCCCATTCTCATTCCTCACCAATTTACACAACTCTCTCATTCTTTTTATACATTTTCTAGCTCTCTCTCAAAGCATTCAACTCTTTCAGTCTCTCTAAGAAGTTTTTGGAGGGCCAAAGATCAAGTCATCAAGAGACAAGATTAAATGGGGCTTCAAAGATTTAGAGGTATTTATATTATTTAAATCTGAGATTCCATATATATAAGTTTATATTATATTGTATTAACTCTCATTTTCTCCCCTTTCTTTCATATATGAGAGTAGGACCCAAGTCCCAAAAGCCAAGAAAACTAATTTTAAAATGCAAGAAATGAAGGAGTCAGAAAATTATGTTATAAAATTGTTTTGGAAGAGCTTTAAATTTGATTATAAAACTTGGTTAAAATGAAGCATAACCAACTGAGATAATGTTCTTGATAATTGTGATTAAAATATATTGAAGATTTTACCAGAAGAATCCCCTTAAACTTAGTGAAGACAAAAAAAAAAAAAAAAAAGTCCTCAAATCACAATATCGACCAAAAAGTCCCTAAATTGGAATATTCCCACTAGTTTTTATTGTTATTATTATTATTTTTGGCTGAGTTGCGATATCGCAGCTCACTTGTATGAGCGGGGATATCACCACTACTCATTTCTTCTACTTCACCTGTGGATATGAGTGGGGATATCCTTGTTTATAGCTTTTTTTGTCAATATTAAAATTTGAGGACCTTTTTTTATCTTCACCAATTATAAGTGGATTTTTCTGGGACTAGTAAAGTCCTCAAATCGATTCACCTGAACATGAGGGAGGACATATTCCTTCAATTGACGTAGCTAGACCTGGTACCCAAACATCCTCATAGGTTCTGATATTTGACTCATCACCTTCCACCCATCTTTGATTTGCAATTTGTTTCCTTCATTGTACTAACTCAAGTTAAAAGAATACATGGGTTGCAAGTGAAGTTACACAGGCGGGTACAATTGTTAACAATTGAAGTAACAAATAGTGACAAAGATGAAACATGTCAGTTTGAAGTAAAACTGTTTTGAGGTTCTTATTTTAAAAATAGTAGCAAGAGGAGTATATGGAATTGGATAGCTTCACAGTCTCTCTCTCTCTCATAACCATTCGACACCCAAGCCACCATCATCACCATGGCCACGTCTTATGTGCCTGAACATGAGGAGCCACTCTCCATCGTTGAGAAAGGGTGGAAATCATTGCACCTCACTCAGTACTGAGGGTTCTGGCTACCTCTTAATTATTTTATCAGTGGTAATCGCATATTGTGAACACTTAGAAGCATGCAAAGATGATAATCCTGACCGTTGAAGATGAATATCACCCCCTCAAGTGAGATATCCCAAGATTTCACTTCAATATGACTGGGTCGGACTATCAGGTTGAGCACAGAACTGATAATGTTATTAACAAAATCTTATTTATTACTAATTACATTACTCAATCACCCACATATTTATGTATGGTGTGTTCAAAAATCGAGAATCTGATCAGTGTACGTTCCTCACGCCACCATCCTTTTTTTTTATTTTTTATTTTTTTTATGCAATCGGCTTAGGTAGGGATAAAAATCGAACGGTTCGGGATCGGAACCATAGTGGACCCGGACCCATTTCTAAATATTGGTTCCGGCTCCTTTTTTGACTCGGAAATTGTTTAGTTGGTTCCAGACCTGGTTCTGATAGGAAAATTCGAATTCAGTTCTAGAACCGGTCCACGTAGATGACTGGAATATAGTTCTAAAATCGATTCTAATTTATCTTTATTCTTCATTTTTTTAAAAAATAAGCATATCATTCAGCTTGTAACAGTGCATCAAGTCTACTATATCTAATATTGTACATAATAAAATGTCCAAAAAAAGTTGATTTTGAGATACAATTTGCAATATCAAAGGCTCATATGCCAGGTTCCGGGTTCCGAACCCGGACCTGTTTATGAATCGGAACCTAAAATAGGTTCTAGACCCGGTTTTTTACTGGTCAGAACTTCTAGGTAATCGGAAAATTGGATATCCGTTTGTAACCCTAAGCTTAGGGGGCTGAGACCCAAGCCTTCTGGTGAGGGAGTAGCTCTCACCCCTCTAGTTAGGGAAGAAGACCTCCGATGAGGTAGCACAGCCCTCGAATGACGAAAGGTGCTTGCCCTGGTTCAACCCACTGGCAAGGTAAGAACTCACGTAAAAAGGACTACCTTACTTGCCACTGGGGCTGTCAAAGGGTCGGGCCAGGTCGGGCTTGGGGTTGTCCTAGCCCTAACCACAATTTATGCAGGGTCGGGCTTGAGGGCCTGCACTATCTAAGCCCTTACCCTACCCTCGAGGGCTAGGGCAGGGCTCAGGGCCTCAAAACAAAAATAACAACAAAGAAAAATATTATTTTTTTAACATTGTTACCAAAATCTGAGTGTGATCGAGCGCTAGCTTGTCTAACCTCAATTGCAAATGAGCCATTAAGAAAATATTGTTATCTTGTTAACCTCAATTGCAAATGAACTATTAAGAAAACATCGGGAGAATATAAGTTGTCTCTAAAAACTTGCTTTTATCGAATAAAGTCATACATGCTTTGGTGACTTGGGTTCTAAACATATGATTTTATTTATTTTGTTAAAGTAGGAAAATGGTTAAAGACTATAATCTATTTCACACCTTTCACATGACTTTCATATGAATTTCCATGTATGAAATCATTCCGACAGTGTCTTATCTTTGAAAGTTTTAAACCATTTACACTCACATTCAATTGACATTATTTTTAATTAAACATTGATCTGACTATTACGCATTCTTGGATTTCAGTCACAAAAATAAATGCAATTAAAAAATACTATTCATTTAGACTTTTAAGAATTAAGAATTATAATTATCTAATTAAAAGAATATTTGGATCACCCCATATCGTTAAAGTTCCATGCACATACAAACTGCCTCTATAAATTGGTTGACGTCCCAAGCAACTCTATAAAGGAAAATGTGTATCATTATTAATAGGAAGGAGTACACCCCCTTTTGCACTTACAAGGATTTATATAAATAATTTAAAAAGGCCTAAATAAGAAGCAACAAAACTAAAAGAAAGGGTTTAGAAGCAACCGTGCAACACTTATTGCTTATGTATTAAGTATAATACATAACTTAAATAATGGAAAATAGATGAAATGAACCAAGTATGTATGTACGTATCGATTTTTAGGACCTTTTGTATTGGGTAGGTGGGTATGAAATTGCCTTTCATATCCCCTATTGCTACTAAGTGACCATGATAAGGGCATTTTAGTAAAAATTTACACACACACACACACACACACACACACACACACACACACACACACATATATTATAAAATAAATAAAAGTAAGAGGGTGAGGACCAGGGCCGGGCCAGGCTAGTATTGTTCAAATCCAGCCCTCAACTATCAGGGCTTGCAAAAAAATTGTACAACCTCAGCCCTAGAGCTTTTCATTAAAAACAAAAGCCCTCAACAAGGGCTTTTGAGTGCCAACGCCCTTGTCTCAGCGCCAACTTGACAGTCCTACTTGCCACTAGGGATGTCAAATGGGCCGGGCCGGGCCGGTACGGCCCGCTCCAACCCTTTAGTCAACGGGTCGTGGCCCGGCTTGGCCCGGTCAACGGCACGGCCCATGTTGGCCAGGGTTGCTTGGCCCGTTGGCCTGTTTGGCCCGGGCCCGCTGGCACGTGGGCTCGGGGCAGGAGCCAGCCAGGCACGCTGGGATTGGCCCGCCGGCCGGCCATAAAACGGTCATATAAGGGGTATTTTATGTCATTTTTTATTTTATAAAGTCTATAAATACCCTAACCCTCTCATTCTCATTCCTCACCAATTTACACAACTCTCTCATTCTTTTTATATATTTTCTAGCTCTCTCTCAAAGCATTCAACTCTTTCACTCTCTGTAAGAAGTTTTTGGAGGGCCAAAGATCAAGTCATCAAGAGACAAGATTAAATGGGGCTTCAAAGATTTAGAGGTATTTATATTATTTAAATCTGAGATTCCATATATATAAGTTTATATTATATTGTATTAACTCTCATTTTCTCCCCTTTCTTATATTAATTATCACAAAAGAAGGCTACTACCCTATTACTATTATTTATAAATTATATTTTTTGAAATATGGCTAGAAGATTTCCCACAGAATCTTCTTCCGTTAATTTAGAGGCAGAAGAAAATTTTATTGAGTTACAAGATAAAGTAGGTGATTTACCACCCCCCTTTTCTCAGAGTTACCGTAAACCAACCAAGACGAATAGAACTTCACCAGTTTGGAATATATTTACAAGGTTTGATGTTATTGAAAATGGAAAGAAAGTTGAAAAGGCAAAATGCAAATTTTGTAGTAAGATTTATGGTGCAACGTCAAAATCGGGTACCGGCTATTTGACAAGACATAAGTCAAAATGTTTAGCTTTACATAAGCCGGCAAATGCAGGGACAGGGGGGCCTGGTACACAGACCCAAATTTCTACTACTGGTGGTGGTAGTAGTAGTAGCATTTTGGGTCTTTTTTTCTTTTAATACACAAAGTTGTAGACAAGGCCTTGTTAAAATGATTGTATTATCCGAATTACCATTTTGTCTTGTTGAAAATGAGTTTTTTGAAGAATGGGTCCAGAAATACTGTCAACTACAATTTTACAGTATTTCAAGAAATACAGTCATAAATGATGCTATTAGACTCTGGAAGGAAGAGAAAACAAACATAAAAAATTACATTGCAGAAATTCCTAGGAGAATAGCCATAACCACAGATATGTGGACATCTAAAGGGGGTGACAATTTTCTTTGTATTACTGCACATAATATAGATTCAAAATGGATTATTAATAAACGTATAATTAGTTTTAGTAGTCTTAAATGGCCACACAATGGCACTAGAATAACTATATTTATTTTGGAAAAACTAGATGAATATAATATTAAAGAAAAAGTTTTATCTATAACTTTAGATAATGCCAATAATAATACAATGGCTATTAAATTAATGAGAATGCAGATGCCACTTGCAACTTTGATAGATAGCTCTATCTTTCAAAATAGATGTGTATGTCACATCTTAAATCTCATTGCAAAGGTTGGTTTAAAGCATATTGTAAGTTATACATATGCTATTAAAGACATTGCTAGATTTATTTTCACCTCCGCACAGAGAAGACAATTGTATTCTCAAATATGTACGAGGCAAGGCGTATCAGCTATTAAAATGTTCAAGGAGGTAGAACATAGATGGAATTCTATGTATGTTTGTTAAACAAGGCACTTGGCCGAAAAACTATTTTGAATGAATTTTCTGCTTTTCATGCACAACATTTGATGATTAGTGATGAACATTGGGAGTTATGTGCTAATATAAGAGATTTATTAGAAGCTTTTTATACTTCAACATTATTTTTTTCTGGGATATACTATCCTACGTCTAATGAAGCTTTTTAAAATTACTTCACAATTCACTAGATTTAGAGATCATTTTTTACTGAGTAACACTATTAAAAACATGGAAGAAAAATTTAATAAATATTGGAAAGAGGCTCTAGTGACATTTTCTTTAGCTGCCTTATTTGATCCTAAGTTAAAATTAAGTGGTGTACAGTTTTTTATTGATGGAATAAATAAAAATATGAATTATATAGATTTAAATATTTTTTCCCATATTAGGGCAAATTTACAAGAACTTTTTTAATTTTATTGTGAGCGAATGAGTATAATTGGGCTTAGTATGGGCCATTTAGAAGTCCAGCCAACAGGTGTTGGTGAGTGGGATGTGTGGTATTCTTCCCTGTTTACGGGTATGGCATCCAGCTCAAACTCAAGTAACTCAGTGACGGAGTTATCATCGTATCTTGACGTCAGTGTAATACAAGTGCATGATGCATCTAGTTTTGACCTTTTAGCTTGGTGGAAACAACAAGAGAGCGTTTATCCGGTGTTGGCCGCCGTGGCTCGTGATCAATTGGTTATTACAATATCTTCTGTAGCATCAGAACAGGCTTTTAGTGCAGGTGGACGTGTAGTGGATGACAAAAGAACCAATCTGACTGAAGAAACGGTGGAGTGTTGTGTTCGCCTACGAGATTGGTATTTGACAAATAAGAGGAAGCAAGAGTTGACATCAATGGAATATTATGATCCAGCAGAATACATTAGTGGACTACACATCTGATTTTTTACTTTTTCCTTCATTGTAATTTTTAAATTTATAAGTTTTTCATTTTTTTTTATTTTTATTTTCTCGAAAGATTGTAAGGTTTTGAAGGTAATCAAACCTTCAAGAAGTTAGGATCCAAATGATTATCTCTTCTCAGTGGAGTAGGTCGAGTTTGACTGAACCACTTAAAAATATTTCTGTCATTCTCAGTGATTGTGTATTTGTATTCTATTTTTTTTAATACTGAAAAAAAAATAGACCAGGCCCACTGGCCCCGCATGGCACGGCCCGCTCCAGCCCGGCCCATGGCGGGCCATGCCAGTGGGCTATGCGGTATCAGGGTTTTTCCCTAGGTGCCAGGACGGCCCGTTTGACATCCCTACTTGCCACCGTCCATTATCCCGAGTAAAAATTTTGGGACATAGAAAGGAGTAGAGTACCATGTTACATGGCATGGTCCACATGCTAATCGTTCATATTGGCAACATGTAACACGACAAAAAGTGAAGGACAAAAGAAAAGGTTTACTAGCTGGCATAAGAAGGACCTTTGCTTATTACGTGGCTTGGTCCACATGATATATATGGGAATGGGAATTTATATATACACCCACCCACCCTATGGCTATGAATGACCTGATTTGACATGAGGGAATGGGAGAGCACAGTGATAAAAAATCTGCAACGTTTTTTTGAATGGTGTGATGGATGTAAACGATTTAAAATAAAATAAAGGAAAATAAAGTAAATTGTCAAGAGAAGAGAGAGAGAGAGATGTTGGAGTAATGCAGAGAATTTTTCCATCACATTCTTCCATGGAAAGTATGTACACAAATGTCTCCTAAATATCTTGCAATATCACGAAAAAAAGAATAAAAGGCACACGGAAGAAATCCTGCAGAAGAGGTACTTAAATTGGGCAGAAGTGACTAGGGATGAAAGTGGGCTGGGCCGAGCCGGGCTTTGATAAGCCTTAGGCTCGGCCCTAGTATTTTTTAGTCGGCCCGAGCACAAGAGGGCCTCAAAAACCCTGGTTCGGGCTCGACTCTTATTAAGTTATGAGGCCCTAGGGACAGCCCTTTGAGCCCGGCTCGATTGAGGCCCTACGCTCGGCTCGTGAGCCCGGCCCACTTTATAATGATATAGCACTAGCTAAAAAAAAATATTTTCAGGAAAAAAAATTCTGTAGGAATTCAAAAAAAATCTGCATATGCAAACCAGAACAAAAACTGGTCAAATGCATGCATTCATCCCAAATATTACAAAGCATAGCCACTAGTGTGGGTGCAAATATTAACACCCGATATATATTCATGTTGGCAACATGCAATACAATTCCATTAAAAAAACGTTGCAGATTCTCTATCACTGTGCTCTCCCATTCCCTCATGTCAAATCAGGTCATTCATAGCCATAGCCATTGGTTAAAATGAAGCATAACCAACTGAGATAATGTTTTTGATAATTATGATTAAAATATATTGAGGATTTTACGAGAAGAATCGATCCCCTTAAACTTGGTGAAGACACCCTTAAACTTGGTGAAGACAAAAAAAAAAAAAGTCCTCAAATCACAATATCGACCAAAAAGTCCCTGAATTGGAATATTCCCACTTGTTTTTATTGTTATTATTATTATTTTTGGCTGAGTAGTGATATCGCAGCTCACTTGTATGAGCAGGGATATCACCACTACTCATTTCTTCTACTTCACCTGTAGATATGAGTGGGGATATCCTTGTTTATAGCTTTTTTTGTCGATATTAAAATTTGAGGACCTTTTTTTATCTTCACCAAGTATAAGTGGATTTTTCTGGGACTAGTAAACTACTCAACTCGATTCACCTGAACATGAGGGAGGACATATTCCTTCAATTGACGTAGCTAGACCTGGTACCCATCCTCATAGGTTCTGATATTTGACTCATCATCTTCCACCCATCTTTGATTTGCAATTTGTTTCCTTCATTGTACTAACTCAAGTTAAAAGAATACGTGGGTTACAAGTGAAGTAACACAGGCGGGTACAATTGTTAACAATTGAAATAACAAATAGTGACAAAGATGAAACATGTCAGTTTTAAGTAAAACTGTTTTGAGGTTCTTATTTTAAAAATAGTAGCAAGAGGAGTATATGGAATTGGATAGCTTCACAGTCTCTCTCTCTCTCATAACCATTCGACACCCTAGCCACAATCATCACCATGGCCACGTCTTACGTGCCTGAACATGAGGAGCCACTCTCCATCGTTGAGAAAGGGTGGAAGTCATTGCACCTCACTCAGTACTGAGGGTTCTGGCTACCTCTTAATTATTTTATCAGGGGTAATCGCATATTGTGAACACTTAGAAGCATGCGAAGATGATAATCCTGACCGTTGAAGATGAATATCACCCCCTCAAGTGATATATCCTAAGATTTCACTTCAATATGACTGCGTCGGACTATCAGGTTGAGCACAGAACTGATAATGTTATTAACAAAATCTTATTTATTACTAATTACATGCCTTAATCACCCACATATTTATGTATGGTGTGTTCAAAAGTCGAGAATCTGATCAGTGTACGTTCCTCACGCCACCATCCTTTTTTTTTTTTTTTTTTTAATGCAATCAGCTTAGGTAGGGTTGCAAACGGAACGGTTCCGAATTGGAACCATAGTGGACCCGGACCCGTTTCTAAATAATGGTTCCAGTTCCAGTTTTGACTCGGAAATTGTTTATTTGGTTCCAGACTCGGTTCTGATAGGAAAACCCGAATTCAGTTCCAGAACCGATCCACCTAGATGACTGGAATCTAGTTCTAAAATCGATTCTAAATTATCTTTATTCTTCATTTTTCTTAAAATAAGCATATCATTCAGCTTTTAACAGTGCATCAAGTCTACTATCTCTAATATTGTACATAAAAATGTCCAAAAAAAGTTGATTTTGCGGTACAATTTGCAATATCAAAAGCTCATATGTTAGGTCTCGGGTTCCAAAACCCGAACCTGTTTATGAATTGGAACCTAAAATAGGTTCCAGACCCGGTTTTTTACTGGTCGGAATTTCTAGGTAATTGGAGAATCGGATATCCATTTGTAGCCCTAAGCTTAGAGGGCTGAGACCCAAGCCTTCTGGTGAGGCAGTAGCCCTCACCCCTCTAGTGAGGGAAGAAGACCTCCGATGAGGTAGCACAACCCTCGAATGACAAAAGGTGCTTGCCCAGGTTCGACCCACTGGCAAGGTAAGAACTCATGTAAAAAGGACTACCTTACTTGCCACTAGTTCTGTCAAAGGACCGGGCCGGGTTGGGCCTGGGGTTGTACTAGCCCTAACCACAATATATGCAGGGCCAGGCCTGAGCAGGCCAAAGCCCTCGGAGGGCCTGCACTATCTAGGCCCTTATCCTACCCTCGAGGGCTAGGGCAGGGCTCAGGGCTTCAAAACAAAAATAAAAACAAAAAATAAATTATTTTTTTTTAACATTGTTATGAAAATCTGAGTGTGATCGAGGGCTAGCATTTCTAACCTCAATTGCAAAGGAGCCATTAAGAAAATATTGTTATCTTCTTAACCTCAATTGCAAATGAACTATTAAGAAAACATCGGGAGAATATAAGTTGTCTCTAAAAACTTGCTTTTATCGAATAAAGTCATATATGATTTGGTGACTTGGGTTTTAAACATATGATTTTATTTATTTTGTTAAAGTAGGAAAATGGGTAAAGACTATAATCTATTTCACACCTTTCACATGACTTTCATATGAATTTCCATGTACGAAATCATTCTGACAGTGTCTTATCTTTGAAAGTTTTAAACCATTTACACTCACATTCAATTGACATTATTTTTAATTAAACATTGATCTGACTATTACGCATTCTTGGATTTCAGTCACAAAAATAAATGCAATTAAAAAATACTATTTGTTTAAACTTTTAAGAATTAAGAATTATAATTATCTAATTAAAATAATATTTGAATCACCCCATATCCTTAAAGTTCTATGCACATACAAACTGCTTCTATGAATTGGTTGACGTCCCAAGCAACTCTATAAAGGAAAATGTGTATCATTATTAATAGGAAGGAGTACACCCCCTTTTGCACTTACAAGGATTTATATAAATAATTTAAAAGGCCTAAATAAGAAGCAACAAAACTAAAAGAAAGGGCATAGAAGCAACTGTGCAACGCTTATCGCTTATGTATTAAGTATAATACATAACTTAAATAATGGAAAATAGATGAAATGAACCAAGTATGTATGTAGGTATCGATTTTTGGGACCTTTTGTATTGGGTAGGTGGGTATGAAATTGCCTTCATATCCCCTATTGCTACTAAGTGACCATGATAAGGGCATTTTAGTATATATTTACACACACACACATATATATATTATAAAATAAATAAAAGTAAGAGGGTCAGGACCAGGGCCGGGCCAGGCTAGTATTGTTCAAATCCAGCCCTCAACTATCAGGGCTTGCAAAAAAATTGTACAACCTCGGCCCTAGAGCTTTTCATTAAAAACAAAAGCCCTCGACAAGGGCTTTTGAGTGCCGGCGCCCTTGTCTCAGTGTCGAATTGACAGTCCTACGTACCACTAGGGATGTCAAATGGGCCGGGCCGGCCCGACATGGCCCACTCTAGCCTGCCAGTCAAAGGGCCATGGCCCGGCCCGGCCCGATCAACGGCACGGCCTGTGTCGGCCGAGGTTGCTTGGCCCGTTGGCCCGTTTGGTTCGGGCTCGCAAGGCCCGCTGGCACGTGGGCTGGGGGCTGCAGCCACCCAGGCACACTGGAATTGGCCTGCTGGCCGGCCAGCCCGGCTCGCCAGCACACCCAACGGCCCAGGCCCACCCAATGTCCACTTCCCCTTTTTTTTTAAAAAAAAGCCCATTTTACCTCCCCAACAGCCATAAAACGGTCATATAAGGGGTATTTTGTGTCATTTTTCATTTTACAAAGTCTATAAATACCCTAACCCTCCCATTCTCATTCCTCACCAATTTACACAACTCTCTCATTCTCTTTATACATTCTCTAGCTCTCTCTCAAAGCATTCAATTCTTTCACTCTCTCTAATAAGTTTTTGGAGAGCCAAAGATCAAGTCATCAAGAGACAAGATTAAATGGGCCTTCAAAGATTTAGAGGTATTTATATTATTTAAATTTGAGATTCCATATATATAAGTTTATATTATATTGTTAACTCTCATTTTCTCCCCTTTCTTATATTAATTATCACAAAAGAAGGCTACTAGCCTTTTACTATGATTTATAAATTATATTTTTTGAAATATGGTAGAAGATTTCCCATAGAATCTTCTTCCTTTAATTTAGAGGTATAAGAAAATTTTATTGAGTTACAAGATGAAGTAGGTGATTTACCACCCCCCTTTCCTCAGAGTTACCGTAAACCAACCAAGAGGAATAGAACTTCACCACTTTGGGATATATTTACAAGGTTTGATGTTATTGAAAATGGAAAGAAAGTTGAAAAGGCAAAATGCAAAATTTGTAATAAGATTTATGTTGTAACGTCAAAATCGGGTACCAGCCATTTGACAAGATATAAGTCAAAATGTTTAGCCTTATATAAGCCGGCGGATGCAGGGACAGGGGGGCCTGGTACACAGACCCAAATTTCTACTACTGGTGGTGGTAGTAGTAGTAGCAGTTTGAGTCTTTTTTCTTTTAATACACAAAGCTGTAGACAAGGCCTTGTTAAAATGATTGTGTTATCCGAATTACCATTTTGTCTTGTTGAAAATAAGTTTTTTGAAGAATGGGTCCAGAAATACTGTCAACCACAATTTCACAGTATTTCAAGAAATACAGCCAGAAATGATGCTATTAGACTCTAGAAGGAAGAGAAAACAAACATAAAAAATTACATTGCAGAAATTCCTGGTAGAACAGCCATAACCACAGATATGTGGACATCTAAAGGGGGTGACAGTTTTCTTTGTATTACTGCACATAATATAGATTCAAAATGGATTATTAATAAACGTATAATTAGTTTTAGTAGTCTTAAATGGCCACACAATGGCACTAGAATAAGTACATTTATTTTGGAATAACTAGATGAATATAATATTAAAGAAAAAGTTTTATCTATAACTTTAGATAATGCCAGTAATAATACAATGACTATTGAATTAATGAGAATGCAGATGCCACTTGCAACTTTGATAGATAGCTCTATCTTTCAAAATAGATGTATATGTCACATCTTAAATCTCATTGCAAAGGTTGGTTTAAAGCATATTGTAAGTTACACAGATGCTATTAAAGATATTGCTAGATTTATTTTCACCTCCGCATAGAGAAGACACCTGTATTCCCAAATATGTGCGAGGCAAGGCGTATCAGCTATTAAAATGCTCAAGGAGGTAGAATATAGATGGAATTCTATGTATGATTTGTTAAACAAGGCACTTGACCGAAAAACTATTTTGAATGAATTTTCTGCTTTTCATGCACAACATTTGATGATTAGTGATGAACATTGGGAGTTATGTGCCAATATAAGAGATTTATTAGAAGCTTTTTATACTTCAACATTATTTTCTTCCGGGATATACTATCCCAGGTCTAATGAAGCTTTTTAAAATTACTTTACAATTCACTAGATTTAGAGATCATTTTTTACTGAGTAGCACTATTAAAAAAATGGAAGAAAAATTTAATAAATATTGGAAAGAGGCTCCAATGACATTTTCTTTAGCTGCCTTATTTGATCCTAGGTTAAAATTAAGTGGTGTACAATTTTTTGTTGATGGAATAAATAATAATATAAATTATATAGATTTAAATATTTTTTCCCATATTAGGGCAAATTTACAAGAACTTTTTTAATTTTATTGTGAACAAATGGGTACAACTGGGCTTAGTATGGGCCATTCAGAAGTCCAGCAAACAGGTGTTGGTGAGTGGGATGTGTGGTATTCTTCTCTGTCTACGGGCATGGCATCCAGTTCAACCTCAAGTAACTCAGTGATGGAGTCATCATCGTATCTTGACGTCGGTGTAATACAGGTGCATGATGCATCTAGTTTTGACATTTTAGCTTGGTGGAAGCAACAAGAGAGCGTTTATCCGGTGTTGGCCGCTGTGGCTCGTGATCTGTTGATTATTCCAATGTCTTCTATAGCATCAGAACATGCTTTTAGTGTAGGTGGACGTGTGGTGGATGACAAAAGAACCAATCTGACTGAAGAAACGGTGGAGTGTTGTATTTGCCTACGAGATTGGTATTTGATAGATAAGAGGAAGCAAGAGTTGACATCAATGGAAGATTATGATCCAGCATAATACATTAGTGGACTACACATCTGATTTTTTACTTTTTCCTTCATTGTAATTTTTAAATTTATAAGTTTTTCATTCGTTGTTTATTTTTATTTTCTAGAAAGATTGTAAGGTTTTGAAGGTAATCCTATTTAGAAACCTTTAAGAAGTTAAGATCCAAATGATTTTCTCTTCTCAATGGAGTAGGTCGAGTTTGAACGAACCACTTAAAAATATCTTTGTCATTCTCCGTGATTGTGTATTTGTGTTCTATTTTTTTTTTAATACTGAATAAAAAAACAGCAGGCCCACTGGCCCCGCATGACGCGGCCCGCTCCAGCCCAGCCCATGGCGGGCCGTGCCGTGCCAGGGTTTTTCTCTGAGCTCCGGCACTGCCCGTTTGACATCCCAACTTGCCACCGTCCACCCTAGGTGCCGGCATGGCCCGTTTGACATCGCTACTTGCCACCATCCATTATCCCAAGTAAAAATTTTGAGACATTGAAAGAAGTAGAGTACCTTGCTACATGGCATGGTCCACATGCTAGTCGTTCATATTGGCAACATGCAACACGACAAAAAGTGAAGGACGAAAGAAAAGGTTTACTAGCTGGCATAAAAGGTACCGATTGAGCATTGGATGACCATGCCAGGCATGAGTCTCTTAATTGCTTCGAAGTTCAATGTGATAGTACACGTTTGAAGTGCTGCACAAAGCTTTACGTGTATGCCACTTTGATCTACTCCACCACCGTCGTATCAATATGCTGTTATTGCTATCGGATACGTAAATAATAATCACTACGTCCAGGTTGCATTGACAGATGGTTAACCGATGTCTCCCATTATGCCTCAATGGATTCACTTCAGGCATGATTATGCAGCTGCATGGGCTACCCCGTATGCAGAGTAAATTAATGCGTTCATGTTATATATGCGTTCTGGGTTTCCTTTTGAAACCATTGTGTTGGAAGATTAGGAATGTAGTATGTGTTAATATGTTTAAATAAATTTGTTTAAAAAATCTAAGGCCTTTGAGATTATCTAGATTTTTATGTTATTAGTATTTAGTAGTTATAATTCAATGAGTTTATTTAGAAAGTCCCAAAAAAAATAAAAAATTAGAACATTGGGCTACACAACAAGGTAACTTACCGGGAGCTATGCAGTGTGTGAGTAGTGTAAGAATTGTTTTAGCTATGCAGTGTGAGTGTTAGAATTATCGTAGTCCATAAGAGTACTGAAATGTTAATTTCGCTCTTTTGTCTCCTCTCTTTCTTCAGCTGCAGTGTACGCTTTAGTGCACCACTCCAACGTCTCTCTCTTGTCACTTGACAATTTACTTTATTTTTCTTTATTTTATTTTAAAACGTTTACATCCATCACACCTTTCAGAAAAATGTTGTAGATTCTCTATCACATCACTGTGCTCTCCCATCCCCTCATGTCAAATTAGGTCATTCATGGCCATAGGGTAGGGTTGGTGGGTGTAAATATTAAGTAGGGTGGGTGTACTAGGCATTTATTGTCTTTGATTGTGACCACACGATGGTTATCTCAAAACAGCAGCAAGAGGGCGACGCCCTCCCAATAGAAATGGGTAAAGAGGACTACGTGGATGGCTTCACAGTTCATAGTGTCTCTCACATTATGATCATCTAGGATAGGAATCTTTCTTCATCCAATTTTCGAGTAATTTTGACACCATAGCCATCATCTTCATAATGGCCACCTCCAATATTGTGCCTGAGCACGAGGTGTTGGGGATAACGAATAAGAATTTCTTCAGGCGTGGTATTGTTGGGGATTGGAAGAATCATTTAACGGCAGAGATGAGTGAAAAACCGGATCAACTCAGCCAACAAAAATTGGAGGCCTTTGGTTTGACATTCAAAGATGTTGGGAAATAAAGCTATGATTTTGTCAAAGTTGATGGGTTGTTTCTTCAGCGAGAAAATGGTCGTGTGTGCTCCTGCGTGTGTCTCTCTGTGTGTGTGATGGGTTGCTTCCCATGTAGGACGTTGCAATTACTTTGTTTTGAGTTTAGCTTAGTGGCAACTTCTTTTTATTGAGTACTCTTTTGTTAGTGGTTCAGTTCCTACAATTCAGGTACTTGGCACTTTCCACTGTGGGTTGTGTGTGATTGGGTTGTTTGTTAGTGCATATCTTGTAATGAAGTTGGTAATTATTCCATCAGAAATTATCCACTCCATATTGTCTCTATCCTACTGTTGTGTTCCAATTAATGCGTTGCTTTACTTTTTGAAACACCTCATGGAAAAGAGTATCCTTTTCTCCAACTAACCCTTTCATCTTTATTTTGAGAAACCGGAGAAGATATAATACTAGATTTACTCTGATCTGATGATGATCTAATCTTACACAAGAAAGTCTTTTTATAAACAAAAGAAAGTGAACGTTGCAATCTGAAATTCAAATGGGAAAGGAGTGTAGTGCGGTTCTGCACTTCTCGAAATACTGGGTCTTCTCCAGTGAATCGGTCATCTCTTGAACAAGTCCCTTGAGTCTTACCAGGCAGTCCTTTGAAATGTTCCAAATGGGCTTGACTGAGTTTGGTTTGATATGATCAAGTGGGCCCGACTGATTGCTGGTGTTATTTCAAAGAATGGGCCCTGATATATCATCTTTATCATTCTCCATGATTGTGTATTTGTATTCTATTTTTTTTTTGAATACTGAAAAAAAAAAAAGAGCAGGCTCACTGGCCCCTCATGAGACGGCCGCACTGCCCGCACTGCCCGTTTGACATCCTTACTGTCCGTGCCAGGGTTTTTCTCTGGGCGCCTGCACTGCCCGTTTGACATCCCTACTTGCCACTGTCCACCCTAGGTGCCGCATGGCCCGTTTGACATCCCTACTTGCCACCGTCCATCTTAGGTGCCGGCATGGCCCGTTTGACATCCACCGTCCATTATCCCAAGTAAAAGTTTTGGTACATTGAAAGGGGTAGAGTACCTTGTTACATGCATGGCATGGTCCACATGCTAATCGCTTATATTGGCAACATGCAACACGACAAAAAGTGAAGGACAAAAGAAAAAGTTTACTAGCTGGCATAGTAAGGACCTTAGCTTATTACGTGGCTTGGTCCACATGCTATATATTCATATTCGCAATACGATAAGAAGTGAAGGACAAAAGGGTGTTAATATTTGCACCCACACTAGTGGCTATGCTTTGTAATAGGGTGGTTGTAAATGTACAAGTCCCATCTCAAAATCAATGTGCCTTTACTTTTTGACTATTGCCCATCCATCACACCAATAAGTGATAGGATAAATAGATTTTACTGATAAGTGTGAGATATGAGCTTTATACTCATCAACAGTGGCCCCCACTGTGGCATTTTTAATGAGAGCCCTGACTGCCAACGAGGATATCGTTGCAAGTCATTTTATTTTATATCCATTTCATGTATTTTTCCATGGGTGTTAACATTTTGGCACATGGGCAAGTCTTAGATTTGATGGTTGACGGCCTCAACTGTCGGCCTGGTCAGAATAAGATATATAATTTAGGAAAGAGTTAGTTCGTTTGATTTGATGGTTGATTCCCTGAATTATATTTCCTGAACCAAATAATCATATATTGAAAATCGGAAAGAACAACTTGCATTAAAGAACAAGTTGCATTATGGCCTCCAGGAAATCGACGAGGAAATGTAGGATGTTGAGAGAAAATCAATATTTTCTGTTTGTTTCCAACTTCCATTAGTCTTTGTCTTCCCCAGTTCTGAGCTCATGCATGATAAGAGGTTAAGGAAGTGTGTCCCTTTAGTTTCATTGGACCTGTGTGCATTATATATTAGTCTGATTCTCTTCATTCTCAAGAACCAAGCAGAAACAGTTATTCGTTTGGAGACTCTGACTCGAAGGACAGGGAAGACATATCAACTCGTGCTAATACAAATACATTTGAGTTTGTTGAGCCAGATATTTTCCACTTTCAGGAACCAGCGAGACACAGTTGCTCCTCTATTTACAACTACTCTATACATGCCTATGTTCATCAGTTTCCACCTATATTGCATCCTTACATTATGCATGTACAGGACGTAAAACCTAATGAAAATTGCGGATTTCGGACGATAGTTGTCTGTCTTGGTCTTAGCGAAGATGCATGGGCAACTATCCGGTATAGCTTAATAGAAGAGTTGCAAACATTCAAGGCACAATATGTTATAATATTTGATAGTGATGACCAGTGGACTCGTGTTTACAACTCACTGAACTTTTTTATATTAGATAGAGGAGCATCGATTGAGCATTGGATGACCATGACAGGCATGAGTCTCTTAGTTGCTTCGAAGTTCAATGTGATATTACACGTTTGAAGTGCTGCACAGAGCTTTACGTATTTGCCACTTTGATCTACTCCACCACCGTCGTATCAACATGCTGCTATTGCTATCGGGTACGTAAATAATAATCACTACGTCCAGGTTGCATTGACAGATGGTTATCTGATGTCTCCCATTATGCCTCAATGGGTTCACTTTAGGCATGATTGTGCAGCTGCATGGGCTACCCCGTATGTAGAGTAAATTAATGCGTTCATACCATATATGCGTTTTGGGTTTTCTTCTGAAACCATGGTGTTGGAAGATTAGGAATATAATATGTGTTAATATGTTTGAATAAATTTGTTTAAAAAATCCAAGGCTTTTGAGTTTATCTAGATTTTTATGTTATTGGTATTTAGTACTTATAATTCAACTGGTGTATTTAGAAAGTCCCAAAAAAAAAAAAAAAAATAGAACATTGGGCTGCATAACAAGGTAACTTACCGGGAGCTATGCAGTGTGTGAGTGGTGTAAGAATTGTTTTAGCTATGCAGTGTGAGTGTAAGAATTATCGTAGTCCTTAAGAGTACTGAAATGTTAATTTCGCTCTTTTGTCTCCTCTCTTTCTTCAGCTACAGTGTACGCTTTAGTGCACCACTCCAACATCTCTCTCTCTCTCTCTCGTCTCTTGACAATTAACTTTATTTTCCTTTATTTTATTTGAAAACGTTTACATCCATCACACCATTTAAAAAGAAAAAGTCTAAATGTCCCGAACATTGGGACCGGTCCCTGGACCGATCCCAATGCTTGGGACCATTGTGACCGATCCCAATGCTTGGGACCATTGATAATGGTCCCAAGCATTGGGATCGGTCCAGGGACCGGTCCCAATGTTCGGGAAATTTAGCGGGGCTCATTAAAAAAATGTTGTAGATTCTCTATCACTGAGCTCTTCCATTCCCTCATGTCAAATCAGGTCATTCATAGCCATAGAATACGATATATGTAAATATTAATTAGGGTAGGTGAAGAAAGTGTACTAGGCATTTATTGTCTTTCATTGTGACCACACGGTAGTTATCTCAAAACAGCAGCAAGAGGGCGGACGCCCTCCCAATAGAAATGGGTAAAGAGGAGTAAGTGGATGGCTTTACAGTTCATAGTGTCACTCACATTATGATCATCTAGGATAGGAATCTTTCTTCATCCATTTTTCGAGTAATTTTGACACCATAGCCATCATCTTCACAATGGCCACGTCTTATGTGCCTGAACACGAGGAGCCGCTCTCCATCGTTGAGAAAGGGTGGAAGTCATCACACCTCACTCAGTACCAAGGGTTCTGGCTGCCTCCTTTGTTTCTTTCAGGTGTAATGGCAAGTCGTGAACGCTTTGAAGCATGCAAAGATGACATAATACTCAACTCCACACCTAAATCGGGCACGACATGGCTGAAAGCTCTCACCTTCACCATCTCGAACCGAGCTCGTCATGACTTTCATAACCATCCTTTGCTCACAACGAACCCACACGCACTTGTGCCGAACTTAGACATGGACCTTTATGTCTACGGACAAATTCCTGACCTTACCAATCTCCCTTCTCCCCGCCTCTTCTCCTCGCATCTCCCATACGAACTGCTAGCAACTTCAATAATTGAGTCCAATTGCCGTATCATTTATCTGTGCCGGAATCCTAAGGATACCTTTGTTTCCTTGTGGCATTTCTTAAACAACTTCCTACCGGAGGATGAACCACCAGTTCCAATGGAAGAGGCTTTTGAGTTATTTCATGGAGGCATCTCTCTTTTTGGCCCCTTTTGGGAGCATTTGTTGGGTTACTGGAAGGCCAGCTTGGAGAGACCCGAAAGGGTCTTGTTTATGAAGTACGAGGAGCTTAAAGAAGATCCCACATTCCATTGTAGGAGGTTGGCTGAGTTCTTAGGTTGCCCATTTTCAATAGAGGAGGAGAGACAAGGTTTGGTCGAAAAGATAGAGAGGTTTTGTAGCTTTAAGAGTCTAACGAGTTTGGAGGTTAATAAGAGCGGGAAGACAGGAGTACTAGGGAAGGCGAATAAGAATTTCTTCAGGCGCGGTATTGTTGGGGATTGGAAGAATCATTTAACGGCAGAGATGAGTGAAAAACTGGATCAACTCAGCCAACAAAAATTGGAGGCCTTTGGTTTGACATTCAAAGATGTTGGGAAATAAAGCTATGATTTTGTCAAAGTTGATGGGTTGTTTCTTCAGCGAGAAAACGGTCGTGTGTGCTCCTGCGTGTGTCTCTCTGTGTGTGCGATGGGTTGCTTCCCATGTAGGACGTTGCAATTACTTCGTTTTGAGTTTAGCTTAGTGGCAACTTTATTTCATTGAGTACTTTTTTGTTAGTGGTTCAGTTCCTACAATTCAGGTACTTGGCACTTTCCACTGTGGGTTGTGTGTGATTGGGTTGTTTCTTAGTGCATATCTTGTAATGAAGTTGGTAATTATTCCATCAGAAACTATCCACGCCATATTGTCTCTATCCTACTGTTGTGTTCCAATTAATGCGTTGCTTTACTTTTTGAAACACCTCATGGAAAAGAGTATCCTTTTCTCAAACTAACCCTTTGTGGGAAAAACAGAGAGAACCTGCCATCTTTATTTTGAGAAACCGGAGAAGATATAATAATAGATTTCCTCTCATCTGATGATGTGCTCTTACACAAGAAAGTCATTTTATAAACAAAAGAAAGTGAACGTTGTGCGGTTCTGCACTTTTACCCGTGTGACAATGTTGCAACTTAATCCTGAGTGGAAACAAATTATGTTATAAAATTGTTTTGGATGAGCTTTAAATTTGATTATAAAACTTGGTTAAAATGAAGCATAACCAACTGAGATAATGTTTTTGATAATTATGATTAAAATATATTGAGGATTTACCAGAAGAATCCCCTTAAACTTGGTGGAGACCAAAAAAAAAAAAAAAAAAAAGTCCTCAAATCACAATATCGACCAAAAAGTCCCTGAATTGGAATATTCCCACTTGTTTTTATTGTTATTATTATTATTTTTGGCTTAGTAGTGATATCGCAGCTCACTTGTAGAGCAAGGATATCACCACTACTCATTTCTTCTACTTCACCTGTAGATATGAGTGGGGATATCCTTGTTTATAGCTTTTTTTGTCGATATTAAAATTTGAAGACCTTTTTTTATCTTCACAAAGTATAAGTGGATTTTTCTGGGACTAGTAGAGTCCTCAAATCGATTCACCTGAACATGAGGGAGGACATATTCCTTCAATTGACGTAGCTAGACCTGGTACCCAAACATCCTCATAGGTTCTGATATTTGACTCATCACCTTCCACCCATCTTTGATTTGCAATTTGTTTCCTTCATTGTACTAACTCAAGTTAAAAGAATACGTGGGTTACAAGTGAAGTAACACAGGCGGGTACAATTGTTAACAATTGAAGTAACAAATAGTGACAAAGATGAAACATGTCAGTTTGAAGTAAAACTGTTTTGAGGTTCTTATTTTAAAAATAGTAGCAAGAGGAGTATATGGAATTGGATAGCTTCACAGTCTCTCTCTCTCTCATAACCATTCGACACCCAAGCCACCATCATCACCATGGCCACGTCTTATGTGCCTGAACATGAGGAGCCACTCTCCATTGTTGAGAAAGGGTGGAAATCATTGCACCTCACTCAGTACTGAGGGTTCTGGCTACCTCTTAATTATTTTATCAGGGGTAATCGCATATTGTGAACACTTAAAAGCATGCAAAGATGATAATCCTGACCGTTGAAGATGAATATCACCCCCTCAAGTGAGATATCCCAAGATTTCACTTCAATATGACTGGGTCGGACTATCAGGTTGAGCACAGAAATGATAATGTTATTAACACAATCTTATTTATTACTAATTACATGCCTCAATCACCCACATATTTATGTATGGTGTGTTCAAAAATCGAGAATCTGATCAGTGTACGTTCCTCACGCCACCATCCTTCTTTTTTTTTTTTTTTTAATGCAATCAGCTTAGGTAGGGTTGAAAATGGAACGGTTCCGGATCGGAACCATAGTGGACCCGGACCCATTTTGACTCGGAAATTGTTTAGTTGGTTCCAGACCCAGTTCCGATAGGAAAATTCGAATTCAGTTTTAGAACCGGTCCACCTAGATGACTGGAATCTAGTTCTAAAATCGATTCTAATTTATCTTTATTCTTCATTTTTTTAAAAATAAGCATATGATTTAGCTTGTAACAGTGTATCAAGTCTACTATCTCTAATATTGTACATAATAAAATGTCAAAAAAAAAGTTGATTTTAAGATACAATTTGCAATATCAAAGGCTCATATGCTAGGTCCCGGGTTTCGAACCCGGACCTGTTTATGAATCGAAACTTAAAATAGGTTCCAGACTCGGTTTTTTACTGGTCGGAACTTCTAAGTAATCGGAGAATCGGATATCCGTTTGTAACCCTAAGCTTAGGGGGCTGAGACCCAAGCCTTCTGGTGAGGGAGTAGCCCTCACCCCTCTAGTGAGGGAAGAAGACCTCCGATGGGTAGCACAACCCTCGAATGACGAAAGGTGCTTGCCCAGGTTCGACCCACTGGCAAGGTAAGAACTCACGTAAAAAGGACTACCTTACTTGCCACCGGGGCTGTCAAAGGGCTGGGCCGGGTCGGGCTTGGGGTTGTCCTAGCCCTAACCACAATTTATGCAGGGTCGGGCCTGAGCGGGCCAAAGCCCTCGGAGGATCTGCACTATCTAAGCTCTTACCCTACCCTCAAGGGCTAGGGCAGGGCTCAGGGTCTCAAAAAAAAAAAAAAAAAAACTTTTTTAACATTGTTACCAAAATCTGAGTGTGATCGAGTGCTAGCTTGTCTAACCTCAATTGCAAAGGAGCCATTAAGAAAATATTGTTATCTTGTTAACCTCAATTGCAAATGAACTATTAAGAAAACATCGGGAGAATATAAGTTGTCTCTAAAAACTTGCTTTTATCGAATAAAGTCATACATGCTTTGGTGACTTGGGTTCTAAACATATGATTTTATTTATTTTGTTAAAGTAGGAAAATGGTTAAAGACTATAATCTATTTCACACCTTTCACATGACTTTCATATGAATTTCCATGTATGAAATCATTCCGACAGTGTCTTATCTTTGAAAGTTTTAAACCATTTACACTCACATTCAATTGACATTATTTTTTATTAAACATTGATCTGACTATTACGCATTCTTGGATTTCAATCACAAAAATAAATGCAATTAAAAAATACTATTCGTTTAGACTTTTAAGAATTAAGAATTATAATTATCTAATTAAAATAATATTTGGATCACCCCATATCCTTAAAGTTCCATGTACATACAAACTGCCTCTATGAATTGGTTGATGTCCCAAGCAACTCTATAAAGGAAAATGTGTATCATTATTAATAGGAAGGAGTACACCCCCTTTTGCACTTACAAGGATTTATATAAATAATTTAAAAGGCCTAAATAAGAAGCAACAAAACTAAAAGAAAGGGTATAAAAGCAACTGTGCAACACTTATTGCTTATGTATTAAGTATAATACATAACTTAAATAATGGAAAATATATGAAATGAACCAAGTATGTATGTATGTATCGATTTTTAGGACCTTTTGTATTGGGTAGGTGGGTATGAAATTGCCTTCATATCCACTATTGCTACTAAGTGACCATGATAAGGGCATTTTAGCATATATTTACACACACACACACACACACACACACACACACACACACACACACACACATATATATTATAAAATAAATAAAAGTAAGAGGGTCAGGACCAGGGCCGGGCCAGGCTAGTATTGTTCAAATTCAGCCCTCAACTATCAGGGCTTGCAAAAAAATTGTACAACCTCGGCCCTAAAGCTTTTCATTAAAAACAAAAGCCCTCGACAAGGGCTTTTGAGTGCCGGCGCCCTTGTCTCAGTGCCGAATTGACAGTCCTACGTACCACTAGGGATGTCAAATGGGTCGGGCAGGCCCGACATGGCCCGCTCCAGCCTGCCAGTCAACGGGCCATGGCCCAGCCTGGCCCGGTCAACAGCACGGCCTGTGACGGCCGAGGTTGCTTGGCCCGTTAGCCCGTTTGGTTCGGGCCCGCAAGGCCCATTGGCACGTGGGCTGGGGGCTACAGCCACCCAGGCACACTGGAATTGGCTTGTTGGCCAGCCAGCCTGGTCCGCCAGCACACTCAACGGCCCAGGCCCGCCCAACATCCACTTCCCCTTTTTTTTTTTAAAAAAAAAGCCCATTTTACCTCCCCAACAGCCATAAAACGGTCATATAGGGGGTATTTTGTGTCATTTTTCATTTTACAAAGTCTATAAATACTCTAACCCTCCCATTCTCATTCCTCACCAATTTACACAACTCTTTCATTCTCTTTATACATTCTCTAGCTCTCTCTCAGAGCATTCAACTCTTTCACTCTCTCTAAGAAGCTTTTGAAGGGCCAAAGATCAAGTCATCAAGAGACAAGATTAAATAGGCCTTCAAAGATTTAGAGGTATTTATATTATTTAAATTTGAGATTCCATATATATAAGTTTATTTTATATTGTATTAACTCTCATTTTCTCCCATTTCTTATATTAATTATCACAAAAGAAGGCTACTAGCCTATTACTATTATTTATAAATTATATTTTTTGAAATATGGTTAGAAGATTTCCCATAAAATCTTCTTCCGTTAATTTAGAGGTAGAAGAAAATTTTATTGAGTTACAAAATGAAGTAAGTGATTTACGCCCCCCCCCCCCCCCCCCCCCTTTCCTCAGAGTTACCGTAAACCAACCAAGAGGAATAGAACTTCACCAGTTTGGGATATATTTACAAGGTTTGATGTTATTGAAAATGGAAAGAAAGTTGAAAAAGCAAAATGCAAAATTTGTAATAAGATTTATGGTGTAATGTCAAAATCGGGTACTGGCCATTTGACAAGACATAAGTCAAAATGTTTAGTCTTATATAAGCCGGCGGATGCAGGGACAGGGGGCCTGGTACACAGACCCAAATTTCTACTACTGGTGGTGGTAGTAGTAGTAGTAGCAGTTTGAGTCTTTTTTCTTTTAATACACAAAGTTGTAGACAAGACATTGTTAAAATGATTGTGTTATCCGAATTACCATTTTGTCTTGTTGAAAATGAGTTTTTTGAAGAATGGGTCCAGAAATACTGTCAACTACAATTTCACAGTATTTCAAGAAATACAGCCAGAAATGATGCTATTAGACTCTGGAAGGAAGAGAAAACAAACATAAAAAATTACATTGCAGAAATTCCTGGTAGAATAACCATAACCACAGATATGTGGACATCTAAAGGGGGTGATAGTTTTCTTTGTATTACTGCACATAATATAGATTCAAAATGGACTATTAATAAACGTATAATTAGTTTTTGCAGTCTTAAATGGCCACACAATGGCACTAGAATAAGTACATTTATTTTGGAAAAAACTAGATGAATATAATATTAAAGAAAAAGTTTTATCTATAATTTTAGATAATGCCAGTAATAATACAATGACTATTGAATTAATGAGAATGCAGATGCCACTTGTAACTTTGATAGATAGCTCTATCTTTCAAAATAGATGTATATGTCACATCTTAAATCTGATTGCAAAGGTTGGTTTAAAGCATACTATAAGTTACACAGATGCTATTAAAGATATTACTATATTTATTTTCACCTCCGCACAGAGAAGACAATTGTATTCCCAAATATTTGCGAGGCAAGGCGTATCAGCTATTAAAATGCTCAAGGAGGTAGAACATAGATGGAATTCTATATATGATTTGTTAAACAAGGCACTTGACCGAAAAACTATTTTGAATGAATTTTCTGCTTTTCATGCACAACATTTGATGATTAGTGATGAACATTGGGAGTTATGTGCCAATATAAGAGATTTATTAGAAGCTTTTTATACTTCAATATTATTTTTTTCCGGGATATACTATCCCACGTCTAATGAAGCTTTTTAAAATTATTTTACAATTCACTAGATTTAGAGATCATTTTTTACTGAGTAGCACTATTAAAAACATGGAAGGAAAATTTAATAAATATTGGAAAGAGGCTCCAATGACATTTTCTTTAGCTGCCTTATTTGATCCTAGGTTAAAATTAAGTCGTGTACAATTTTTTATTGATGGAATAAATAAAAATATGAATTATATAGATTTAAATATTTTTTCCCATATTAGGACAAATTTACAAGAACTTTTTTAATTTTATTGTGAACAAATGGGTACAACTGGGCTTAGTATGGGCCATTCAGAAGTCCAGCAAACAGGTGTTGGTGAGTGGGATGTGTGGTATTCTTCCCTATCTACGGGCATGGCATCCAGCTCAACCTCAAGTAACTCAGTGACGGAGTTATCATCGTATCTTGACGTCGGTGTAATACAGGTGCATGATGCATCTAGTTTTGACATTTTAGCTTGGTGGAAGCAACAAGAGAGCGTTTATCCGGTGTTGGCCACTGTGGCTCATGATCTGTTGATTATTCCAATGTCTTCTATAGCATCGGACAAGCTTTTAGTGTAGGTGGACGTGTGGTGGATGACAAAAGAACCAATCTGACTGAAGAAACGGTGGAGTGTTGTGTTTACTTACGAGATTGGTATTTGATAGATAAGAGGACGCAAGAGTTGACATCAATGGAAGATTATGATCTAGCAGAATACATTAGTGGACTACACATCTGACTTTTTTACTTTTTCCGTCATTGTAATTTTTAAATTTATAAGTTTTTCATTCTTTTTTTATTTTTATTTTCTAGAAAGATTGTAAGGTTTTGAAGGTAATCTTATTTAGAAACCTTCAAGAAGTTAAGATCCAAATGATTTTCTTTTCTCAGTGGAGTAGGTCGAGTTTGACCGAATCAATTAAAAATATCTTTGTCATTCTCCGTAATTGTGTATTCGTGTTCTACTTTTTTTTTTAATACTGAAAAAAAAAAGAGCAAGCCCACTGGCCCTGCATGGCATGGCCCGCTCCAGCCTGGGCCATGGCGGGCCGCGCCGTGCCAGGGTTTTTCTCTAGGCGCCGGCATGGCCCATTTGTCATCTCTACTTGCCACCGTCGACCTTAGGTGCCGGCACTGCCCGTTTGACAACCCTACTTGCCACCGTCCATTATCCCAAGTAAAACTTTTGGGACAGTGAAAGGAATAGAGTACCTTGTTACATGGCATGGTCCACATGCTAATCGCTCATATTGGCAACATGCAACACGACAAAAAGTAAAGGACAGAAGAAAAGGTTTACTAGCTGGCATAAAAAGGACCTTAGCTTATTAATTACGTGGCTTGGTCCACATGAGATATATTCATATTGGCAACATGCAATACGATAAGAAGTGAAGGACAAAAGGGTGTTAATATTTGCACCCACACTAGTGGCTATGCTTTGTAATAGGGTGGCTGTAAATGTACAAGTCCCATCTAAAAATCAATTTACAATGAATAGGTTGTCTCTACTTTTTGACTATTGCCCATCCATCACACCAATAAGTGATAGGATAAATAGATTTGACTGATAAGTGTGAGAAACGAGCTTTATATCCATCAACAGTGGCCCCCACAGAGGCATTTTCAATGAGAGCCCCGACTGTCGACGAGGATATCATTATAACTCATTTTATTCTATATCCATTTCATGTATTTTTCCATGGGTGTTAACGTTTTGGCACGTGGGCAAGTCTTAGATTTGGTGTTGATGGCCTGAACTGTCGGCCTGGTTAGAATAAGATATATAATTTAGGAGAAAGTTAATTCTTTTAAAAACAAATCCAAAACCCAATTAGTTAAGCTACAACTTTATATAATAAGTACAAGACATTTTTCTAATAAAAAAAACATGATTCATCGGGCCTCTGTTTTCAGGAGAATATAATTCAGGATTCCCTGAATTATATTCCCTGAATCATCTAGTTCAAAGAATATATATATTGAAAATCGTAAAGAACAACTTACATTAAAGAACAAGTTGCATTAAGGGCTCCCAAAAATTCGCCGAGGAAATGTAGGACATTGAGAGCAAATCAATTTCTTCTGTTTGTTTTCAACCTCCATTAGTCTTTGTCTTCCCCAGTTCTGAGCTCATGCATGACAAGAGGTTAAGGAAGTGTGTCTCTTTAGTTCCATCAGACCTGTGTGCATTATGTATTTGTCTGATTCCCTTCATTCTCGGGAACCAAGCAGAAACAATTATTCGTTTGGAGGCCCTGACTCGAAGGACAGCGAAGACATATCAACTCGTGCTAATACAGATACATTTGAGTTTGTTGAGCAAGATATTTTCCAGTTTTAGGAACTAGCAAGACACAGTTGCTCCTCTATTTACAACTATTTTATACATGCCTATGTTCGTTAGTTTCTACCTATACTGCATCCTTACATTATGCATATACAAGACGTAAAACCTGATGGAAATTGCGAATTTTGGGCGATAGCTGTCTGTCTTAGTCTTCACGAAGATGCATGGACAACTATCCAGTATAGCTTAATAGAAGAGTTGCACACATTCAGGACACAATATGTTGCAACATTTGATAGTGATGACTAGTGGACTTATGTTTACAACTCACTGAACTTTTTTGCATTAGATAGACGAGCACCGATTGAGCATTGGATGACCATGCTAAACATGAGTCTCTTAGTTGCTTCGAAGTTCAATGTGATATTACACGTTTGAAGTGCTGCACAGAGCTATACGTATTTGCCACTTTGATCTACTCCACCACCGTCGTATCAACATGCTGCTATTGCTATCGGGTACATAAATAATAATCACTACGTCCAAATTGCATTGACAGATGGTAACCCGATGTCTCCCATTATGCCTCAATGGGTTTACTTCAGGCATGATTGTGCAGCTGCATGAGCTACCCCGTATGCAGAGCAAATTAATGCGTTCATGGAGTATATGCGTTCTAGGTTTCCTTCTGAAACCATTGTGTTGGAAGATTAGGAATGTAATATGTGTTAATATATTTGAATAAATTTGTTTAAAAAATCCAAGACTTTTGAGATTATTTAGATTTTTATGTTATTAGTATTTAGCAGTTATAATCCAATGGGTGTATTTAGAAAGTCCCAAAAAAAAATTAGAACATTGGGCTACACAACAAGGTAACTTACCGGGAGCTATGGAGTGTGTGAGTAGTGTAAGAATTGTTTTAGCCATGCAGTGTGAGTGTTAGAATTATCATAGTCCATAAAAGTACTGAAATTTTAATTTTGCTCTTTTATCTCCTCTCTTTCTTCAGCTGCAGTGTACGCTTTAGTGCACCACTCCCACGTCTCTGTCTCTCTTCTCTTGACAATTTACTTTATTTTCCTTTATTTTATTTTAAATCGTTTACATCCATCACACCGTTCAAAAACACGTTGCAGATTCTCTATCACTGTGCTCTCCCACTCCCTCATGTCAAATCAGGTCATTCATAGCCATAGGGTAGGATGGGTGTAAATATTAAGTAGGGTGGGTGTATATATAAATTCCCAACAAGAAGGTGTACTAGGCATTTATTGTCTTTCATTGTGACCACACGATGGTTATCTCAAAACAGCAGCAAGAGGGCGGACGCCCTCCCAATAGAAATGGGTAAAGAGGAGTACGTGGATGGCTTCACAGTTCATAGTGTCACTCACATTATGATCATCTAGGATAGGAATCTTTCTTCATCCATTTTTCGAGTAATTTTGACACCATAGCCATCATCTTCACAATGGCCACCTCCAATATTGTGCCTGAGCATGAGGTGCCTCTCTCCATCGTTGAGAAAGGGTGGAAGTCATTACAACTCACTCAGTACCAAGGGTTCTGGCTGCCTCTTAAGTATCTTTCAGGTATAATGGCGTGTCGTGAACGCTTTGAAGCCTGCAAAGAGGACATAATACTCAACACCACACCTAAATCGGGCACGACATGGCTGAAAGCTCTCACTTTCACCATCTTGAGCCGTACACGTCATGACTTTCATAACCATCCTTTGCTCACAACGAACCCACAAGCACTTGTGCCGAACTTAGAGTTGGAGCTATATGCCAACGGCAAAGTTCCTGACCTTACAAATCTCCCTTCTCCCCGCCTCTTCTCCTCGCATTTCCCATACGAACTGCTACCAACTTCAATAATTGAGTCCAATTGCCGCATCATTTATCTGTGCCGGAATCCTAAGGATACCTTTGTTTCCCTGTGGTATTTCTCGAACAACTTTCTACCGGAGGGTGAACCACCAGTTCCAATTGAAGAGGCTTTTGAGTTATTTCATGGAGGCATCTCTTTTTTTGGGCCCTTTTGGGAGCATTTGTTGGGTTACTGGAAGGCCAGCTTGGAGAGACCCGAAAGGGTCTTGTTTATGAAGTACGAGGAGCTTAAAGAAGATCCCACATTCCATTTGAGGAGGTTGGCTGAGTTCTTAGGTTTCCCATTTTCAATAGAGGAGGAGAGACAAGGTTTGGTAGAAAAGATAGAGAGGTTTTGTAGCTTTGAGAGTCTAACGAGTTTGGAGGTTAATAAGAGCGGGAAGTTAAGAAATGGGAGGCAGAATAAGGATTTCTTCAGGCGTGGTATTGTTGGGGATTGGAAGAATCATTTAACGGCAGAGATGAGTGAAAAACTGGATCAACTCAGCCAACAAAAATTGGAGGCCTTTGGTTTGACATTCAAAGATGTTGGGAAATAAAGCTATGATTTTGTCAAAGTTGATGGGTTGTTTCTTCAGCGAGAAAATGGTCGTGTGTGCGCCTGCGTGTCTCTGTGTGTGTGTGATGGGTTGCTTCCCATGTAGGACGTTGCAATTACTTTGTTTTGAGTTTAGCTTAATGGCAACTTTATTTGATTGAGTACTTTTTTGTTAGTGGTTCAGTTCCTACAATTCAGGTACTTGGCACTTTCCACTGTGGGTTGTGTGTGATTGGGTTGTTTGTTAGTGCATATCTTGTAATGAAGTTGGTAATTATTCCATCAGAAATTATCCACTCCATATTGTCTCTATCCTACTTTTGTGTTCCAATTAATGCGTTGCTTTACTTTTTGAAACACCTCATGGAAAAGAGTATCCTTTTCTCAAACTAACCCTTTCATCTTTATTTTGAGAAACCGGAGAAGATATAACAATAGATTTCCTCTGATCTGATGATGATCTGCTCTTACACAAGAAAGTCTTTTTATAAACAAAAGAAAGTGAAGGTTGCAATCTGAAATTCAGATGGGAAAGGGGTGTTGTGCGGTTCTGCACTTCTCGAAATACTGGGTCTTCTCCCGTGAATCGGTCATCTCTTGAGCAAGTCCCTTGAGTCTTAGCAGGCAGTCCTTTGAAATGTTCCAAATGGGCTTGACTGAGGTTGGTTTGTTATGACAAGGGATCTACAGGATCGAAGTCCACAGTGAAATTGTAAATCTCTGTCAATTCATAACATAACAGAAGTAAAATATATTATTTCTGTACAACATGGATAGGCCTGTCAATTTAGCCTGTTCAAATGGGAACCTGACCCAACCCGGCCCGGCCTGGCCCAAGCCTGAAAACACAGGGCTTTAAAAAACAATTGAGCCCAGCGGGCTGGGCTTAGACAAATTTTTGAAAACCCAGCCAAAATGAGACTGGGAATGGGTAGTGCACGCCCGGCCCAGCCTAGCTGCAAAATGATTTTATTAAGTTTTTTTTATATATATTTACCTCATGTTCTGTGATGAAATATTTCAGCACCGTTGGGCACTGCTACTCTTCTAGTATGCATTCGGGCAAAATTTTCTCCTATGGGACATTCATATGTGGAGATTCTAATCTGGACGTGGAGCCCATAAATAACCTGAAGCCACCTGAATTTAACAGCACCCACCTTGATGACATGGAAAACTTCCCATCCATTTATATGGCCTGAGACAGTAGGAACATAAAAGAGCCCACTTTCGGTGGGGCCCACCTAAAGGACATACAACTAATGTTTAGCTTATCTTCAAGATTGGGCTAAGCTCGGGCCCGGCCCTGTCCCAACTCGAACCCACGTGCAGGACGGGATTTGACGTAGGCCCATTCAATTTAGGGCTGGGATTGGACAACTCAAGCCCAGGTCCAGCCTGTCCCATTGACATGCTTAAAAATTGATTAAAGTTTAAAGTCTGAACTATACAGGTTTATTTACACAGGTTCTACAAAAAGTTTGGACATGGGCCTCTCCCTCCAGGAAGCTTGGCAGCTCATCAGAACCAGAAGAGTGTTTGCAGAATGGTCGAGCTAGGCTCCTCTGGTTTGGAGCTCCTTCCAGCAGCCTTGTGTCTCCTTCTTTGCTTGGAAAATGCTGCATGGCAAGACTGCTACACACAATTGGTCTCAATCTACTGGTATCAGCCTAGCCTCTAGATGCTGCTTGTGCAACAATGATCTGGAATCAACTCCTCACCTCCTCTTCCATTGCTCTTTCGCATCCACCTTTTGGAACTGGATTCTCCGCTCAGCACGAGCTGCTGTAGCTGGTACTCTGTCTCCCTCCAAGATTTGGCGCACCCTCTCTCAAAATACTGACAAGTTGACTTGCAAAAGGGCTGCTACTATCTTCTTCACCACTACCTATGCCATCTGGAAAAATAGAAATGATGTAATTGTTCACAACTCTAGAGTCTCCCAAATGAAGGTCAAATCTTCCCTGATTGAACTTCTTTCAATTTTCTCAGCCAGATTGCTAAACCTTTTTCTGGTAGACCTCTGCAGATTTTTTTCACTACAACAAAAATCACTTTTCGCGACACAAATATTTGTCGCAGAAAATCCTAAAATCATCGCCAAATATATTATGCAACAAAACCATTTTCGTCGCCAGTTCGTCGCGTATTAGACGTCGTTGAGTTTTTTAACCGACTATCACAACTAATCGTGGCCAAATATTTGAAATTTTCTGCGACAACACGTTATTGTCGCCAAATTTCAATTTTCTGCGACAACATGTTATGTCGGCAAAAAGGATATTTTTTGTAGCCAAATATCTATAATTCATTTAAAAAAAAGGATAAAAAATGGTGAAAAGAAATTTGGCGACAAAATGAAATCGTTGCAGAATTATATCTTTTACCGACAAAACTATATTGTCGCTAAATAGGGTATGAATTGCCATAAATTATAATTGGCGACGAATTAGTTTTGTCGTGCATAGTTTGTAGACATTAGGCCACCACCATAATTCGTCGCCCAATATTAAACTTTGCCACCAATTTTCTTAGGCAACAAATTATATACGTCGGAGATAATATGCAAAGATATATTTATTTTTATTAGGCGACAAATAAAACTCATCGCTAAAAATAATATATTTATTTTATAAATTGCTGCCTGCCACCTCAAAAATCTCCTTTACGCTGAATATAATAAAACCTACTCATTCAACTAAAATAAAATATATAATGAAACCTTCCCATTAAACAAAAATAAAATGTACAAATAAAACATGTTCATTCAAGTCAAACAAAATGTATAATAAAACCTACTCATTCAACTCAAATAAAATGTATAATAAAGTCTGCTCATTTAACTAATAAAAAATTTACAAAACCTGCTCCTTCAACATATTAGAAAACATATAACTATTAAATCCAACCCACAAGTTTAGTCCTGTCATCGTTACTAATTCAAGTAAAAATGTAGCATCCAAAATAATGTAAATACAATATTCTTATGAAAAACAAAAGGATGTTCAAGCAATTGGCCTGTATTACTATCTTCTTCACCACTACCTTTGCCATCTGGAAAAATAGAAATGATGTAATTGTTCACAACTCTAGAGTCTCCCAAACGAAGGTCAAATCTTCCCTAATTGAACTTCTTTCAATTTCTATCAGCCAGATTGCTAAACCTTTTTCTGGTAGACCTCTGCAGATTTTTTTCCATTCTTTGCTTATACTTGACTATGTTTATTTTAGGCCTCTAATTGGTTGGCCTTTGTCTTTGTTTCTTTTCCTTTCCTCTTGTGATGGCCTTGTGTTGCTTGCTCTTTTTGGGGCTTCCAGCCTTTTTCTCTCCCCTTTCTCTTTTTTATAATACAATTTGCCCTTTAGCAAAAACATAAAATAAATAATTATACAAAATGTGTATCAAAGTAAAATCTATCTCTAGGAGTAAGGGCTCTCATGCACTAGTCAAGATGACTTAGCAAATGTCATTTGCACACCACTCTTATTCATAGACCGATCCGTCTAAAACGTTCCCTCCTCCTCCTCCTCGATATAGGTGGGCTCGGTACCTATTTATCAAGCATAGTATCATCAACCACAAGAGTTGGTAGGTAGATAAATAAATATAAATAGTAACGGATATGCATTTGAAAGCGATAAAAATCGCTACAAAATTTATTGGACTGGAAAGAGAAGATTCTCCTTACATTAGGGTGTATGGACATAGATTTGGGTTGCAAATGGGTATTCGATTCTCTAATTACCCGAAAGTTTCGACCCATAAAAAAAGGGGATCCGTAACCTATTTTAAGTTCCGATTCATAAACGGGTTTGGAACCTAATTTAGGTTCCGATTGATAAACGGATCCGACTCTGGGTCCATATAGGTTCCAACTCGTGGACCCGAGACCTAGCATATGAGTCTTTAAAATTGCAAATTTGTACCTCAAAATAAACTTTTTTTTTGACATTTTTATGTATAATACTGGAAGTAGTAGACTTGATGCACTGTTATAAGTTGAACGATATACTTATTTTAAGAAAAAAAATGAGAATAAAGAGAAATTAGAATTGATTTTGGAACTTGATTCTAGTTCTCTATGTGGACCCGGTTCCAAAACTGGATCTGGGTTTTCCTATCGGAATCGGGTTTGAAACCAACAAAATAGGTTTCGAATCAAAACCGGTTCTGGAACCGGAATCGTTATTTAAAAACAGGTCTGGGTCTACTATGGTTCCGATCTAGAACAGTGGATTGGAACTGTCCCTTTTGCACTACTTCGTATGGATGAACTACAAAATCAAGTACATTTGCTGAAAGGGCCGCTTATAAGCGGTGGGAGCAATCAAATCACTTGAGTTTAATGCTCATTATCTCCCATGTTGGAAAAGGTATTCGGGGTTCAATCCCAAAATGCACTAAGGCAAAGGATTTCATTAATGCTATCGAACAGCAGTATGTGATTTCCAAAACGTTACTAGCTAGCACCTTAATGAACAAATTATCATCCATAAAGCTTGCCAGTGATAAAAGTATATGTGAACACATTATGGAAATGAGAGACATAGCGGCTTAATTGAAATCTTTGAAAGTTACATTCTCAGAATCCTTTCTTGTGTAATTTGTGCTTGACTTAAGATTTCCTATAACACACATAAGAAAAAATGGTCGATCAACGAACTACTGACCATGTGTGTTCAAGAGGAAGGGAGACCGAAGCAAGAGAAACTGGAAAGCGCCCATCTAGTGACTCATAAAAGGGGACAAGCAAGAAAGGGGAAAGGTATCATAAGAACAAGAATAAGAAGATGTCGACTAGTCACATTGACAATAAGGATACTATCAAATGCTTTTTCTACAAGAAGAAATGGCATATTAAGAAAGAATGCCTCAAATATAAGGCTTGACTCGAAAAGAAAGGTAATCCCATCTCCTTTGCGTGTTATGAATCTAATGTGGCCGATGTTTTTTATAATGCTTGGTGGATTGACTGTGGTTCTACAATCCATATTGCCAATACCATGCAAGGTTTAATCAACCAAAGGAAACCAACGCAAAGTGAGCACTCTATCTATTCGGGAAACAAGATAAGCTCGCATGTGGAGTCAGTTGGGACCTTCGGACTTGTTTTGAAATCAAGCTTGGGTCTAGAACTAGAAGGAACTGTTTATAATCCATCGTTTTCAAAAAAAACCTTATTTCTATATCTAGACTTATTTCTTATGGTTTTATTTTCAGCTTTGTTGGTTCTTCTTTTAGTTTGATTAAAGACTTTGTTGTTGTTGGTAATGGAACACTTGTTGCTGGTTTATATAGACTTCATTAGATCCAACTTTTGATTATAATTTCTTTACCTTGCATGGGAATGTTGGCATTAAGCGCAATATTATGAATGTGAGAAGTCCTCCATGCTTTGCCATAGGAGATTGGACATATCTCCATAGAGAGAATCAAAACTAACAAGTGATGGAGTACTTGAGACTTTTGATTTTTCTGATCTTGGTATTTGGGTGGACTGCATAAAGGGTAAGCAGACTAACAAAACCAAGAAAGGTGCAAGGACGAGTTCTAAAACATTAGAAATTATACACACGAACATATGTGGGTATTTTCCAACTCTGTGTTTGAATGGTCAGAAATACTTCATCTCATTCATAGATGATCATACACGATATATGTATCTATACCTATTGCATGAAAAATGGGGCACTAGATGCCTTTAAAGCTTATAAAGCAGAGGTTGAGAAGCAAATTGGAAAAATGATCAAAATCATTAGATCAGAATGACGTGGGGAATATTATGGAAGGCACACGGGTATGGAAAAAAACTAGGTCCATTTGCAAATTTCCTTAAGGAACGAGGAATTATTGCTCAGTACACAATCCTAGGCTCACGACATAAAAATGGAGCAACTGAAAAGAGGAATCATACTTTGATGGACATAGTGAGGAGTATGATTAGTAACTCCTCTCTCCCATTATCTTTTTGGAGTGAGGCCTTAAAAACTGCAATTTACATCGTAAATAGGGCTCCCACTGAAGAAGATCCAATTAAATAGGGTTTACACATATGGGGTTGTTCGGTTGAGGTCAGGGTGTACAATCCACAAGAGAAAAAGTCGGACTCAAAGATAGTTAGTGGCCATCTCATTGGTTATGTAGAAAGGTCCAAGAGATATAGGTTCTATTGTCCTTCCCACACACCCAATATTGTTGAAGCAAGAAATGCAAGACTTCTTGAGGATATTGATATCAGTAGGAGTGAGCAGCCTCGAAATTTGACTTTTGAGGAAATGAACTACACCGGTAGAGTTAGGATGGTTAACTGTACTTCAAGGCGATCCAAAAAATGCCTTCATGGAAGAGCAGTTAATTTAAGAAATGCCACCCCATGAGGTTCAAGTTGTCATTGAACCTCCTATTCAAATACCACAAATTATAGATGAGGACCAAGTTGTCATTGAACATCCTATGCAAGAAAATGTGGATAAAGAGATAGGATTAAGAGGATCCTTAATTATAAAGAAACCTAGAATTTCTTCTTATTATGTTGTGTACTTACAGGAGTTGGACTATGACATAGGAATTGAGGAAGATCCAGGATCGTTTTCACAAGGCATGAGTGATAGAAATTCCGCATTATGGTATAATACCATGTTAAATGAGTTGGATTCAATGGTTAATAATCAAGTCTGGGATGAAGTTTAAATGCCTGAAGGAGCCAAAGCTATTGGCTGTAAGTGGGTCTACAAAACCAAAAGAGACTCAACTAGCAATATAGAGTGCTACAAAGCTAGACTCGTACCTAAAAAATTCCCTCAGAAAAAAGTCATTAATTACCATGTGACCTTCTCTCCAGTTTCTAAAAAGGACTCATTACAGATTGTTCGACAACCCCAAGTGCTGGGCCATGATGCTGTTTAATCCTGATGACTACAACGTTGAATCCACATGGAGCAATTTATTTAAGGTCTTTGCAACTTGAACCTGTCCTATTTAGAATCTAAATCCAGCCTTAAGTAGAAACTAATCAAATTACACAAAATTTGTCTAAATACTGAAAATTAATAATTACAACTTTCCAAACAAGAAAAGAAACCTAGGCTATTTAACCATATTCTGACTATTTACTGCAAAAACAACAAACTCATCAAAACAATCAATTTGACATAATAAGTAAAGTAAAAATCTAAATCTACTTCCCAAACATCAATTTATGCAAATATGGATGAATTATGCAACCCTAAAAAGAAATAGTGCAATTCTAAGCAAGTTTCTAACTATATAATGCATGCTGTAAAAACTTCTATGTAAACTGTTGCGTATGCCCAACTTTGCTGGACTGCACGACCTTCTTAGGATGCCCTAAACCTAAATCTAAGGGCTAGTTTGGCACTTTACTAACATAGTAGTAGTCAAGTAAAGCCTCTATTTTTCAGACAAGATGTCACATCAAAAGCATTTTAATTCAAAACTCCCTCTATCTTTTTCAAAAAAGTCAAAAAGCAACCACCTTTATCCACTAAAAGACAAAGAAACTTCACTTTCCTGTCACGCCCCAAGCTTGAGACTGCTCGAGACTGCACCCATCTCAAGGCGCGACAAACGCCCACATGAGGATTCGAGTCCAACTCGTTGACCCTTTGTCCCCATGAACGGAATTTACCCATAGGATATCACGTGTGAGGTTTAGATTTCCATGTACTTGTATAATTTTGTCAAATAGGTATCCAATTGTAATCCAAACAATATCACATGTATCAAGATATAGAGCATAAGGTTCATGAGCATAGATTAAAAAGTTCAAGTTCAAGAGATAGAAAGAGAGAGAAGTAAGTTAAGTTAAGTTTTTTTACAATCCATAAGCTTACAAGTTTATAAACTATTACAAAAGATGAGGCAATCTAAGCCACAGTCCATGGGTCATTATACGTCTAATCTCATCGGGTGGATGTCTAGAAGACATCATCAAAAGTCCATTTAGCTACCTAACAAGGAGATTCCTCCTCCTCGTGGATCTCCTGGGCGGTCTTATCAAGGTACTCACCTGTAACGCCAAGTGTAGCACCATTAGACTAGGCTAAGCAAGATAAACAGATATAAACCATATCACATGTGACAAATGAATAGTTAGACAAATATAAATCACATGAGGTCAAGCATGAACACTAGGAAAATCTTAGCATGAGTAAGCATGAGACGTATGATTCATAAATGACTGGTATACACAATAACAAAACTAAATGACACATCCACATTAGCTATATTCTCCCAATTTAACCATGTAAACATGTATATAAAATGACAGCAGAAAACAGAATAGAACAGGGTGGTGCCAGTAGGAGACAGAGGTCCGAAACTCTCCATCGTGGACCTAGGGTGCCAGTCAACCCTTCGAATATAATCCCATTTGCAGAGGGTCAGAAATATATACTAAACCCACAATTAGCCGGGTCTGACTTAGATAGGGTCGAAGCCAAGTGGTGCCAACTCGCGGAATAAAAATACAAAATAACATAACATATACAGAACATATCATATCATTGTACATAATCAGGACTTATCAAGGTGTAACTGAACAGGAGCGGAAACGGATATAAAATATAAACAGGTACATAAACAAGATATACATAACTAGACAAAAGTATGATCAAGTCATATTGGAATACTGAAAAAGAAATGCAATGCATGTACATAAATCATATATGGAATCAAGATATAAAGCAAGCCAATCCTACGGTCTTAGGAATGCCAGGGGTCTTCACTGTCCAACTCGGTGTAGTACTAAGGATTCTGGTGTTAGTGGCCTACAAAATAACCCTTGATGCTACTTAATTTGAGCACCAAATCCCTTAGTATAACACATTTGGTTCGGATCTCAATTTTGAAAAACACGAGGCCCCCTGTGGGTGCACGGTTGCTCAAGCCGCATCCACATAATACACAAGTCTATTGGGCATGAAAAAGGTTCAAAGCATCCAACCTTAAAGTCCAACTATCAAGGCAAAACAATCTAACAAACTACGGTTCATCACTTGGCCCACGGTATCATCCGGTTGCCAAGGTTTATATAAGATCCAATACCCACTCTTTCCCTAAATTTCAAATCAAATATATATAGATACCATTGGATTCTACGCTTCAAGAGCTTTCCAACGGTATGTGAACCTCCAAAAACGGACGTACAGTTAAAAAGTTATGGCCACTAGAAGTTCACACAGTTGGGCCCAATGGGCCTACCCGCTCGAGCGGGCCAATGATCCGCTCGAGCGGATAGCCTTTTGTGACCCAATTTCGGGGCAGAAATTGACCCGCTCGAGTGGCCAAGGCTTGGCTCGAGCGGGAAGCACGCTGTACCCATTTTTAAGCTTAGAAATTGAGCTCAAATGCCCTGTTTTCTGTGTTCTAACTTCTAAACCTTAAACCCATTCTTACAAGGTATAACTTGGATGAAAATAAGCCACCAAAGTTGTGATGCCCCGGAGTCTCACATCGACTATAGAGAGGAAAGTGAATGGGATTATATGTAGAGCTTACACCCTTACCTTGCATGAGGCCTTTTGATGGGTTGAGGCCCATCAGAAGCAAAACCGTGAGGCCCATGGGCCTAAGCGGACAATATCGTGCATGGGTATGGGTGGGGCCTTACAAATGGTATCAGAGCCGACTCTCGACTAGTTCGAGTGTGGGTTCCCTGCCGTGGTCTGGTGTAAGTGGGCGGGTCTCCATGTGGGCGGGCCAAGAGGGCCCGGGCTGGCAGGCTACCGAGACTGGCAGGCTACTGCACAGGGATGTGCAGCCTTAAGGGGGGTGGATTGTGACGCCCCGGAGTCCCACATCGACTATAGAGAGGAAAGTGAATGGGGTTATATGTAGAGCTTACACCTTTATCTTGCACGAGGCCTTTTGATGGGTTGAGGCCCATCGGAAGCAAAACCATGAGGCCCGTGGGCCAAAAGCAGACAATATCATGCATGGGTATGGCTGGGGTGTTACAAAAGTGCTCACAAAACCCAAGAATCATCCAATTTACATTCAACATTGAATCGACAAGAGAACAATCCATTTCTTACATCAAAAACATGAACAAAAATCCATTTGAGCAAAAAAATGGGTATCTAACATGATTGAACATATTCAAAGAATCAAATAGGCATACATGCATACATTTATATAAATTTAACTTGCCTTGGTGCTAGAAATCCAAATCCTACCCAAATCAACCTCTCCTAGCCAAACCGAGTTCTCCAAAAGAAAACCCCCAAATGAAATGGTGAAGATGAAATCCTACAATGGTAAATGAAGAGAAATGGGTTGAAATCCACATGCAACACTAAGATATTCCCTTTTTAATTCAGATTTGAATAAGGACACATGAATCTGAACCAAAAAGCTTACTAACAGTGTCGAGAAATGAAAAATAGAGTTGTTCTTGGCTTGGGAGTCGAAACCCTTGTTGTAGAGAAGAAGGAAGATGCAATGGAGATGGATTTCCTTACATGCAAGATGTCTCCTTGTTTGGTTGCTTGAAATGAGGAAGCAGATGAAGCCTTATAAGAAATTCAGTCCACTAGATGGGAGTAGGAGAACTAGGAAATGGAAATGGAGTAATCTTTTTGCACATGCAAGCTATTGGCTCTCTTGGATTCTTGAATTGGTGAGAAGAAGTATTTTGAAGAAGAATAGTCGAGAGGGAGATGGGTTTTCTGCTGGAAATGGAGAGGAGTGGAAAAGAATGGCTGCGCTGAGTCATTTCAAATTAGAATTTTCTCCTGCAGTTGCATGCAAGTCCAATTAGGGCTGGAATTTTTCAAAAAGGGGCTTGGGCTGGTGAAACGGGCTGGAAATGGGTCAAGATGGATCTGGATTCAATCGGTCAAACCAAGAAAATCAAAGCCCATGCTATGCTTTATGCAATGCACTAAAAACCCATAAAAATCTAAATCCACACACAGACCAAAAACACTCCAAAAGTCATATTCTACCTAGTCCATGGTCAAACCCAACTAATTCTACCTAATCAAGCCCAATTACATGCAAAATACCATTAAGCTACTAATCTCAATTAATTAACTCTAAATCGAAATTAAGGCGGGTCAGGGTGTTACATCCTCCCCCCCTTAGAACATTTGGCCCTCCAAATATAAGTCGTACCTCAAAAAAGAGATGAGGATACTTCCTCAAAACTTGCTCCTCTAACTCCCACGTGGCTTTCTCTGGACTATGGTGCTCCCACAATATATTCACGCACCGAATCGTCTGGGTGTGCAACACCTGCTCCTTGACCTCAATCACACGTAAGGGCTTCTCATCGTAAGTCGCATTTGCTCGGATCTCCAAGGGCTCATACTCTATGACGTGTGACCGGTCCGGAACATATTTCCTCAACATGGCCACATGGAAAACATCATGTACTGCCGCAAGATCTGGAGGTAAAAGCAACCTGTAAGCCAAGTCTCCGAACCTGCTATGAATTTCAAACATTCCCACGTACCTTGGTGACAACTTGCCCTTCTGCCCAAACTGTTACACCCCGACCCGAATTAAGCTTTATTAGAACTAATTAATTATTGTTTAGCTAAATTAATTATGCTTAGTTATTAATTAAGATAATTTATGTTAATTAGCTCTTTATAGGTGAGTTAGTTGAGTTGTGAGTCGCGAATAGGTCGGTTGAAACTGATTGCACTCGGTTGAGTAGAGTCGATGACTTTTATGTAATTATCGGTTTTCTTATTTTACATCATTTGCATGTCATCTTGGCGTCATCGTGTGTATTTCAATGAGCACATCGATTTTCGTAGTGAGCTTTACTTCATTTGACCATGGGTTGAAGAAGTGGGCCATCTTTTGACCCAAAATGGAATTTCTCTAAATATAGTGGACTTTCCTGCAAAAAGGGACATCTTTGTCCGTTAAAACCCCCATTCATAGCAATAAGCCATTCCACCATTTCCTTTGCTCTCTTCTCCATTTCCTTTCTTCTCTTCAATTTCCAAGAAGTTGTGGCATGTGCAATTGGAGTCAAGGTTGGAAGTCATCTTCATCTTCTCAATTTCCTTCTCTTTATCTACCTTGTGTTCAAGAACTGGGTTTTCCCCAGATTCGGATTTCTTCTTGAGGTAAGAAGCAAAACCCGTCTTTATTAGTGTTTTTTAGTAGGAATGGATACTCATACATGCAAAATCATTAGCATTTTCATTTGATTTCTTGATTAGTGTTTCAGTTTGGGGTTTTTGAGTCATTTGAGCTACTATTAGAGAAAGAAGTGGAAAGCTTGAATTAAGGCAAGTATAAGCTTAATTTGGAATTACATATTGTTTAGTCCTTGATTGATTTCGAAATTCAGATTTCATTTCAAATTAACCTCTTAATTGTAAATGGCATGGAAATGTATGGGTTGGTTTGTTCTAATTGGAGAAGTTGAAGGGGAATAGAAGGATGTGATTTTGTTTGTAATGGGAGCAAGGAGACTCAGTTATGCAGGGTTATGAAGGGAGATGATGGGAAAATGAATTGGAAGAGAGAGAGCTTCAGAAATGTAAAATGGCTCAGTTCAGAAACATTGTCGGCGGCGGTCACTTGGCGGCTAGCTGACCTTAAGTCGGTTAGACTTCCAGTAGCTAACTATTCTCTGTCAGGTTGGCGGTCACCAGACGATCACCTGGCGGCTAGCCGCGTGACTACCTGGCAGCTAGCCGACCTCCAGTAGGTCACAATTCCAGTAACTGAAAATCCCTGTTAGGAAACCACGATCACCTAGGCGGTTACTTGGCAGATAGCCGACTATTCCACTGGCGGCTAACCGCGTGGTCACCGCCAGCTGACCGACTTCCCAGAATTTTCCATATTTCAAGAAATATCAAAAGACCCCTTAGGGCCATGAATTGATACCCTAACCTCTTAAATGCCCAATGGGAAACCTAGGAGCTTGAGTAGCCTTAGAATTCGGGACCTTATCATCATGCCATGGATATTAGTTTAGTGAACCTTTTATTAAAATGTGACACTAAATAGAATAGAAATACAAAGTTCCCTAAATGTATATCGAATTGGATGGTGAAGATCAATGGATAATTAGACTAGATTGGCTAGTAAATTCATTGATTCCTTAAATTTAATTGCATTTCATATTGATATTGAACGTCCTCATTGACTTCGAAATGTCGTATTAATGCATTATATATATTAGCATATTTCTAATTCGATTGTTTTGGAATTGAATGTTTTGGAACAAATATGGATGTGAATAATTAATATTCGATTCGATTTGAGATTTTGAGATTCTACATTTATGTATGGAAACTTTTTTCACATCCATGTATTTATTTGATTTGATTGAGTCGGCACTACTTAGCTTTGACCTGGTGATACCCGCCGGGATTGCACTCGGTTTAATATTCGAGACTACTGCAATAAGTCATCTGAAGCACTGGAACTCCAGACCCGGGAAGCCAGCTAGCCTTTGGCCGGGCCGCTGGTGACATCCCAACTAGATTTGTTCTCTTTTGAGAGGATGAGCTCAATGTAGTAGCCAAATTAGTATGTTTATTCTCCATTTGATTCGTACAAAGCATTAATTTATTCGTTTGGGAACAATTGCCATGTTATTAGCGATTATTGACATCTTTTAATCAATTATCTTTTCAATTCGATTTGATACATTAGATAAATGCTTATTAATGCATATACTTGCCAAATCGTTGTATTAGAGATGTTATTCTTGGTTTCACAGACGCAGAAGCAACTCCCGGTCCTGAGGAGGCCCAGGAGGGTGAGGAGGAGACCGAAGAGGTTCCTCCAAGATTAGAAGAATGGCTGGGAAATGGCCCTATGTAATTCGGTCCACGGAGAGCTTAAGTTGAGAGTGTGACTTACTCCTTTTTGTGTGGGTCACAATAATTAGATTATAAGTTAGTGATGAAGATTCTTTTTGTAATAGAATGTGGGGTGATTTTGTAATCCCTACTTAGTTTAGTATGTAATTATGTTTTGTATAAACTTGACACTTAACTTTAAATAGGACTGTCCAATGAAATGATACACAGTGGCCAATTATTCGAAATGCTTCCGTTATTAAATGTCATTTACAGGTTAGTGAGCTTGACTCACAACTGGAAAAGTGGAATTTCTCCTTCGTAATACAGTACTTGATTCTAGACAGGTATAATATTACGGGAGTACGCGTGTCACACCTCGGGGATTACCCTAAGCCGGGGTGATTCGGGGCCGGGATGTGACACAAACCGAATGGTACCCTTCATCGGTGAAACTTTAAGGAACACCTTGTCTCCCACCTTAAACTCAAGATCTCTACATTGGTGATCTGCGTAGCCCTTTTGCCTACTCTGAGTTGTCTTCAACCGGTCATATGCAAGCTTGACCTTAGCACTGGTATCACCAATAATCGTCGATCCATGGATTCTTCTGACACCGACTTCTTCCCAAGAAACTGGTGTCCTGCACCTCCTACTATAGAGCTTCAAACAGTGCTATACCGATACTCGCGTGGAAAATATTATTATACGTGAACTTGCATAAAGCCAAATATCAATCCCATTCTGCCTTGTAATCCAAAACACAAGCTCTGAGCATGTCCTCAAGGGTCTGGATCATCCTCTCTGACCGTCTATCTGTCTGTGGATGGTACGCTGTGCTGAAAGTCAACTGAGTGCCCATGGCCTGTTGGAATGACGCTCAAAACCTCGAAATAAATCGGATATCTCTGTCTAACATAATTGAAGCTAGGATCCCATGCAACCTAACAATCTCCTTAACAAACATATCAGCCATCGTATGCATCTTGGTTTCCGTCCTGAATGGCACAAAGTGTACAGACTTGGACAATCTGTCGACCATTACCCACATGGCATTGTGGTGTCTCAATGTCTCTGGCAAACCTGAGACAAAATCCATGGTAATGTGCTCCCATTTCCACTTGGGTCTCTTCAATGGCTTCAAAAGTTTTTGGGGGCTTCCTATGTTCTGCCTTGATCTTCTAACAAGTCAGGCATCTCGAAATGAACCCAGCAATTTCTCTCTTCATGTTATTCCACTAAAATTGACCCTGCAAATTCTGATACATCTTAGTACTACCGGGATTCATAAAGTATCACACATGATGCGCCTCTGTCATAATCTAATCCTTAAGGTTTTCAAGATTTGGTACACACATCCTATCCTGGAAATACAAAACACCATCCTCAAGTCTGAAATTTGGCTTATTTGCAATCCCGTCTCTAACTCTAGCCAACTCAGGATCTGGAAACTGGCTATCCTTAATCTGTTGAATCAACTGCGGTTCTGAAACTGACATGGCTGCTTACATCACCTTCTCACTAACCAACTCTATCTCAACATCCAAGTCTCTGAAAGTCTCAACTAAATCCCACTCCCCGCACAAACTAGCCAAAGTGCCTGACTTTCGGCTCAACGCATCTGCTACTACATTCCCTTTGCTCGGAAAGTACTGAATCAGAAAGTCATAATCAGCCATCAACTCTAACCAACGGCGTTGTCTCTTATTCAAATATTGCTGTGAGAAGAGGAACTGCAAACTCCTATGATCAGAGTGGACCTCAAACCTCTCTCCATAAAGATAATGTCTCCAAAGTTTCAAGGCAAAAACTACCGCCGCTAATTCCAAGTCATGCGTGGCATAATTCTTCTCATGATCTCTTAGTTGTCTAGATCCATAAGCCAGTACCTTGCCATTCTGCATCAAAACACAACCTAACCCAACCTTTTTAGCATCGATCAATATAAATCACAAATCCTTCTCTCTCAGTCGGTAAGGTCAACACTGTGGCTGTAGTAAGCTTCTCCTTAAACAACTAAAAATTAGCCTCACAAACTGGAGTCCAAACAAATAGGACATTCTTCCTAGTTAGCATGGTCAAAGGAGCTGAAATCTTAGAGAACCATTTAACAAATCTCCCATATTATCCGGCCAATACTAAGAAACTTCTGATCTCTGCTACATTCTTTGAGCTTTGCCAATTCACTACTGCCTCTACCTTAATTAGATGGGTCAACTACCAAACCCTTTTTAAAGATTACATGCCCAAGAAAAGCTATTTGCTCCAACCAAAATTCACATTTGCTCAAGTTGGCATATAATTGATTGTCCCTCAACAATTGCAATGAAGTCCTCAGATGCTTTGCATGATCTTCCTTAGACTTACGGTACACTAAGATGTCATAAAAAAAAAAACCACTGTAAATTGATCTAAGTATGGGGCAAAGACTTTGTTCATCATAGACATGAAACTCTCGGGGCATTTGTTAGTCCTAAAGGCATAACTAAGAACTCATAGTGTCCATACCTCATCCGGAAAGCTGTCTGAGTAATATTTTGATCTCTAATCCTCAACTGGTGATAACTAGACCTAAGATCAATTTTCGAGAAATGAGCTTCACCTTACAATTGATCAAATAATTCATCAATCCTAGGCAGTGGATATTTGTTCTTTATTGTCACTTGGTTAAGTTGCTTATAGTCGATACACAGCCTTAAGGTGCCATCTTTCTTCTTCACAAATAAAATAAGAGCTACCCAAGGAGAAACACTAGGGCGAATAAAATCCTCATCAAGCAATTCTTCAAACTGAACCTTCAATTCTCTCAGCTCTGTAGGTGCCATCCTGTATGGTGCTCTAGAAATTGGGGCTATCCCTGGCATCAACACAATGGTGAAATTTATCTCCCTAATAGGTGGTAAACCAGGCACTTCATCCGAAAAGACATCCGAGAATTCACAGGCTACTAGGATGTCCTTTAACTGCTTAGGCTGCTTGTCCTCTGAGATAAAAGCTATGAACCCCTCACAACCACTACCGATAAGCCTCTTTGCCTTAAGAGTTGAAATCAACCTGGCATCTAACCTCTTTTAGACCCTTCAAAGATAACTCCTGCACTAGACTCATCTATCCTGAGGGTCACAGTCTTATGAAAACAATCCATACATGCCCGATACTTTGCTAGCCAATCCATTCCTAAAATAACATCAAAGCCATGCATAGCTAGGACTATCAAATCTGCAGGCATCATCAACTCACCTATCTACACCCTACACTGCAGGTAAAACAAATCACAAACTACCCACCTACCTACCGAGGTAACAATCGCAAGTTCAACTTGCAACTGCTCGGGTCTACCTTCGATCGTCATAGCAAAGTGCGGTGAAATGAAAGAGTGTACGAATCCAGGATCAAACAAAACTCTAGTCTCATGGTCACAAACAAACAACTTACCTTCTACAATGGTGTCTGCAACTTCAGCTTCTTCATTTGTCGTGGCATATATAAGTTTTGTCGCCCGTGGACATTGCTGTGCCTGCTACCTTTGTTGTCCTTGCCTCTGTTGACCTTGCCCTTGCTGCATAGGCCTTTGCTTTCCTTGCAATTGTCTCTGCTGCTGCTGCTGAGGTGGCCTTTGAGATCCAGGCAAAGCGTGTCTGTTGGGCTAGGCCTGAATGGGTGGACGGGGCTGTTGTTTTTGCTGTTGCTATTGTTGTTGTTGTTGACCTTTAGCCCCATCACCTATAATGCACGGACAATCCTTGATCGCGTGTTCCATAGAGCAATATATGTAATAAGCACCAAGTACCCTTCTTCACTGACTCGAATGGTGGCCCTTCCACAAGTACAAAACACTGGCCTTACATGAGAACTGCCCCCTTGCCTGAATTTATTGCCGTGTGATTGCTGTGGTGAGCTCTTGCCAGAGGGAGTGAAGTTACACTTAGGCTCATGCAGAAGAATATTCTGCTGTTGCTGCTTTGCATAGTATGCCCTGTCAACTGCATCATCAAAGGTAATAGGCCTCTGACACATGGTAACATCTTGCTGAATGGAAGGCCTCAATCCCTCAAGAAACTGCTCCACTTTCTTCGCTTCTGTATTGACGTAGTCAAGGGCAAAGCGTGAGAGGTGGGTGAACTCATGAATGTACTTTGCCATGGTCATCATTTCTTGCTTCAAATTCTGAAAATCTGCTTTCTTCTATCAGGTGACAGGAATTGGGATGAATTTCTTCCTACATTGCTTCTCAAATGTGGTCCAAGAATCATCATCTACTATTGTCCTGTAAGGCTAACGAACACTCTTCCGCCAAGTGTCAGTAGCATCTCTAAACATAGAAGTTGCCAAAGCCACTTTCTGCCTGCCTGTACATTGCATAGTCTCAAATACATTCTCATTGTACGCTATCCATTCATTTGCAGTTAAAGGATCTTCCAACCCAGTGAACTCAATTGCTCCTCGTTTCTGAACTTCTCGTAGAGTGAATTAAGATCATTCTCCCTAGGCTGGACCTGCCTATCCATCATGTTCATGATCTGTTCGTTCTGCCTCACTAGCTCTGTGGACATAGCTTGTAGAATGCCTCTCAAACCTTCGTCACCACCCGAACGCGGTGGAGGTGGGGGTGGCAATTCTTCCACCTCATCGCGCTCATTCCCTACACCTTGAAGGTTGACAAAGAGTGTCATCTGGATTCTAACTGCTACTAGAGCCAGTTCGTGCGTTGGTAGCCCGATGAGGAGGCATTTTTCTGTAAAACAATTGGGTTAGCATAGACAATAAACAAACCCTAGAAAACCCAAAAGAATTAGTACACCCAAACGTCCTATCGTGTCCTCACATCGTGCCCTAAAGTTCTAAGTATTTTAGAACTCTTAGAACAACATATGCTCTGATACCAACTTACTTATGTAACGCCCTGAGACCGAGACTGCACCCATCTCGATGCGCAACAAACGCCCGCATGGGGATTCGAGTCCAACTCGTTGACCCTTGGTCCCAACGAACGGAATTCACCCACGAGATATCACATGTGAGGTTCAGATTTCCATGTACCTGTATAATTTTGTCAAATAGGTATCCAACTGTAATCCAAACAATATCACATGCATCAAGATATAGAGCATAAGGTTCGTGAGCTTAGGTTAAAAGTTCAAGCTCAACAGATAGATAGAGAGAAAAGTAAGTTAAGTTTTACAATCCATAAGCTAACAAGTTTATAAACTATAACAAAAGATGTGGCAATCCAAGCCACAAACCATGGGTCATTATACGTCCAATCTCATCGGGTGGATGTCTAGAAGACATCATCAAAAGTCCATTTAGCTACGTGACATGGAGATTCCTCCTCCTCGTGGATCTCCTGGGCGGTCTCATCAAGGTACTCACCTTCATGTTGCTAATATATTGGACCTCCTGAGAACTTGCTCATTCGTGTCGATGATCCGAGAAGGTCACTCAACATAGGTAACACTGGCTGCAATTCCAATGGCTCATACTGAAACACGTGAGATGGGTCTGCGATATACTTCTTCAACATCGAGACATGAAAACCATTATGCACCGCTGACAACGCTGCTGGTAAGGCCAATCTGTAAGCAACTTCTCCAATCCTTAAATGCCAAGATCTCAAATGGACCGATATATCTCCGAGATAATTTCCCTTTCTGCCCAAACCTCAATGTTCCTCGCACTGGTGAAACCTTTAAAAGCACATGTTCACGAATCTCGAATTGAAGATCTCTCCTCTTTAAGTCTGCATAACTCTTTTGTCGACTTCCAGCCATTTTCAATCGATCATGAATTTGCTTCACTTTCTCATTGGTATCACTAACAATAGATGGACCACGAAAACTCCTGACACCTATCTCCTCCTAACAGATTGGGGTCCTGCATCGACGTCCATACAACGCCTCAAATGCTTCCATGCCGATACTGGAATGATAACTATTATTGTATGCAAACTCGCACAATGGGAGACTTTTCTACTAGTCCTTCCCAAAATCAAGGACGCAAGCACGCAACATATCCTCCAGTGTCTAATTAGTCATTTCAGTTTGACCGTCAGTCTAAGGATGATACGTTGTACTGAAATTCAATGTTGTGCCCAGAGCTTCCTGAAGTCCAGTCCAGAATTTGCCCAAAAATCTAGGATCTCCGTCTGATACAATCGATAGGGGAACACCATGAATTGTCACAACCTTCTCCATATACATTTGAGCTAACTCATCTCGAGGTGTCTTCATGCTCAGTGGTAAGAAATGTGTCACCTTTGTCAATCTGTCAACTATCACCCATATACTATCTTTGTTATGCATTGATGGCAACCCAGAGATAAAATCCATCGTTATGTGTTCCCATTTCCAGTCGGGCACTTCCAACTATTTTAAAAGTCCTGGGGGTTGCTTCCATTCTGCCTTTACTTGTTGACACATCAAGCACCTTGTTGTAAATCCTGCTACTTCCCTCTTCATATTATTCCACCAATAATGATTACGCAGGTTCTAGTACATCTTTGTACTACCCGGATGAATAGTATAACGGGAATGATGTGCCTCTGTCATGATCTCATTCTTCAGTTCTTCTATATTTGGCACATATAACCTATCTTGAAAATACAACACACCCTCCAACAATCTGGAATCTGGTCTGCTGTCAATCTGTTCAATCACTCGAGCTAGATCTGGATCCTTTGCCTACCTGCTTTTGATCCTGTCCAAGATCTCTGGTTCCCAGACAAACAAGTTCGCTAACATAACCTTGTCATCAATTGGCTGCAAAGTCACTCCCAAATCGAGGAAAATTTCTGCCCAAGACTATTCTGCTCTCAAACATGCATTAGTTGCTGCTTTTCGACTCAGTGCATCAGCCACTATGTTGGCTTTCCCGGGATGATATTTGATCGGAAAGTCAAAATCCTTTATGTATTCCATCCACCGGGTCTGTCTCATGTTCAATTCAGGTTGGGTAAACAAATATTAAAGACTTCTTTGGTCTGGATGAATTTCAAACTTCTCACCGTACAGAAAATGACGCCACATCTTCAATGCCCTGACCACTGCTGCAATTCCAAATCATGAGTGGCATACTTTCTCTCATGCTCTTTCAATTGTCTAGAGCCATAAGCCACTACTTTCCCATCTTGCATAAGTACACATCCCAATCCAACTTTCGAGGCATCCGTATAAATAACAAATCTACCATTCTCCGTAGGCAATGTGAACACTGGAGTTGTAGTCAACCTATTCTTTAACTCCTGAAAACTTGCTTTATATTCGTCAGTCCATACGAACGGTACATCTTTTCGTGTTAATCTGGTCAATGGAGCAGCAATGGATGAAAATCCTCTCACAAATCTCCTGTAGTAACCTGCTAAACCTAAGAAACTACGAATCTCTGTTACTGAAATGGGTCTCTGCCACTTGACTACTGCCTCAGTTTTTCCTGGATCTACAGCCAGTCCTTCCTTGCTGATGATGTGACCTAAGAAAATTACTTGCTGAAGCCAAAATTCGCACTTACTCAACTTGCAAAACATTGGATGATATCAAGCCAAGCTCAGTCAACCCCATTTGGAACATTTCAAGGGACTGCCAGCAATAACACTGGACTTTTTGTCAGACCCCAACCCAGATTAGCTCGATTATTGTTTTATTAAGTGTGTTCATAGACTTAAGTAGGTTTAGTGGTCGTTGGGTTAGAATCTGTTTGGCTTTAGTCAGACACGCTCAAGGATACCCTGAGTGCACATGTAAGCATGAGAGGATGATTCTGGATTTTTATAATTGTGATTTTGATTGCTTTTGAATGATTTTATTATTATTTATAACTTTCGTATTCAGCTCGTCTGTGTTAAAAGCCCAGAAATCCGTGTTTTGGCCCAAAAAGGTAAATTTGACTTTTCACACTCAAATCTGGACACGAATTTTGAAATCTCAAAACCATGTGAAATTTATACTTTCTAGTAACTAGATTTTTCAAGGATCATTTCATCCCTATTCGTCGATTTCATCTGGGGATCGCAAGAGCATGTTTTAGCCATTCCAAATATTAGACCAAATGGGGCCCACTTCCCACTCGACTTAAGTCATCTCCCTCACTCATTCACATTTCATAACTGAAACCATTTCAATTGCAGAACGTCTGAACGTAGGAGAGCTCCTTCCCCTCCTTTTTTCTCCACCTTGCATGCCATATCTAGAGGACTTGGATTAATTTTGATCATACCGTTCTCTTCCTCTCCTTCCAAGCTCTCCATTTGATCCATTTGTTGGTGTTTTCAGCTGGACAGCCCCTTCATCTTCTTCCTTGTTTCTTGTTTGGATACCTATAGGTAAGAGCTCCATCCCATGTCTTTAATGGAGTCTTTTGAACTCCTAAGTATCTTGTTTTTCAAGCATGCAACCCCATTTTCGAAATGGGTCCTTTGTTTTCAAAATTTATTGAGTTTTTGAAGTGATTTCTTGGGACTTTGTAGATCTCTTGGTTCACCTGTAGAGAGAGATCCTTGAGGAGGTTTTTGAGACATTTGGACTAAGGCAAGTGATCAATTTGAAGTGTTATGCTATTATTAATATGAACCCTAAGATCTTGAACATCATGATAATCACGTGTAGGATTTAATCTTAAATAAATTGAAGAGTACCTCCAGACATCCTAATGCAGAGGGGTTTCCGATCCAGCTGTCTGGTGCTATTGCTGATTGATATTGAGATCCGTCGAAGAAGAGGCTGGGTGAATGATTCCGGTATTTCTCTCCTTGCCTATAAACCCTGATGTGTTGAGTTTTTGTGTGGAGCCTTTGTGATGGACAAAAGGCTTTATTTTATAGGTGGAGAGAGGACTGAATTTCCAATTAGGATTTCATTAGACTTAATCTCAACCGTCAATCAAGGTAGAGAATATTATGGAATATATCTCATTAAGAAACCGATTTTTGAGTAATTAATAACATATATCCTATGAAAATGGAATTCCTATAATGACCACATTTCGGGAAAGGTAAGGACTTGTGGTCCAAGTAATGGACCTAAAAGTAATTGCCTTACATGAAGATTATACATGCATGTTCAGTTTTATGGAATTCAAAATCAAATCTTGTAATTGTTAATGGGTTTTATGCTTCCTTTCACTCTCCTTCTTTGTGATTAATTTTACTGCAGATCGTGTGTTTTGTGGGTATTTTGATGCCCTTTTTGGTAGCTAACCGATGCTTGTTGATAGAATCCAAAGCCCTTTGAAAAAACTCCTCTCTTAATGAAAGGTGCCGGTGTGAGTGCATAAATTTCTACCAGCCACATCAGCCAAGTTATTTTTTTTTAATTTACTATTCCATCGGCCATGTCAATTCCTGATGCCTTTTGGTAACTCTTTCTTTATAGTTTCATGCCCTTTTGATGCCTTTTCTTCTATTTATTTAAATTTCCGATGGCCCAAGTACATAGAAATTTCCATGCATGTGTTAGAATTTGCTTGCTACAAGAAAACTAGGGGTGCACAAAAAATCCTCAATCCGTAAATCTGATAAGATCCGATCCTTTCCGCGGATTTTAATCCGATCCGAAGGCTAACGAATTGGTGATGGATTGAAAATCCTGTAATCCGTTAGCAATGGATTGGTGACGGATTTCATCCTCAATCCGCAGATTCAATCCGATTTGATCCATTGACATAAAATATAAATAAAAAAAAATTAATGGGTCTAGATATAAATTAAGATGTATAAATATAAAAAAAGAGAAAAATTCAAGGGGCTCAAATGTAATTATTCCCTACGAATATTTATCCCCAAAAGGCCAAAACCCTACCCAGTACCCCCATCGTTCATTCATCCCCAAAAGGCCAAGAACAAGAAGAACCCTAGCCGCCAGTGGAGAAAACCCTCTTCCCTCTCCCATCTCTTCGATCTTTCTCTCTCTATCTCTCGTGTTTTCTTCATCTCCTAAGAACAAGAAGAACCCTAGCCGCAACAACAAGAAGAAGAAGGAAACCGTTATCGCTTCAATCTCTCTTTTGAGGTAAGACTGTTATCGCTTGAATCCACTGCAACTCTTTTTTTTTTTCCTTTGTTTAGGAAGAAACAACTTCAAATTGGGTCTGGCATTTTTTTCCCCTGCTTGCATCTTTAGATTCTCTCTCTCTCTCTCTCTCTCTCTGGTTTTTTTTTTTTTTTTTTTTTTTTTTTTTTTGTGGTAGATGTTTCTTCTTTACAGTTTTTTTTTTTTTTTTTTTTTTTTTACTTTCTAGGGTTTTTGAGACTCTGATTTTACAATTTTTTTTCTAGAGCCGAGCCATCATCATCTTGTACCAGTGGGTTTCACCTCTTTTACCTTATTTTTGTTGCCTTCAGACTTTTTATTTCCTCTTTTGCATGAATTTCTGAGTTGAAGTTCTTTCCCACAATAGAATCCCCCATCTCCCCCCCCCCCCCCCCCCCCTCCCCCCTTTTTTTAGTGTCTTGGCATACAATTGGAAACGCTACTTTTTCGATTGTCCTAAAGTAGTGGGAGATTGAATATGCATATCTTTTCAGATAACAATAAATGGTACGAGATTCAGTGATCTATGGTGGATCTGTTGTTGCTACTATTTAAGGGAGCAATATTACACACAACTTTCAATCTCCTAGTTTTCCAAGGGCAATCTTAATCTAGGTCTTCGATGTATGGACATAATCCATGAAGGAAGGGTGTGAAGCATAGTGTTGATATCTTTGTCTTCCTATATTTCTGATTCTAGAATTACTAATTTTTTTATAAAAGTGTTGCTCAACTTTTTTGTTATTTTACTAGTAGAAATACCATTTTTTTTGTTCTCTCCCAACTCTTTCTAGGCACTCCAAATCATGAAATTCTGGGAACTAGGGCTTGCTCCCTTAATCCCAATCACCAACCCCACCCTTCTCCTGATCTGGTTTGCATTTTGTGCAAAAAATTGAGAGAGAGAAAGATAAGATTGTGCAATGTGCTATATGTATAATTTTTAAATGTACCATGAACTTGTTTTAGGCAATAACAAAAAAGAAAAGACAATGTATAAAAGAAGATAAAAGCCATGGATGAACTCTATCTACTACTGGCATCGAGTTTACTCATGGCTTTTTTCCCATCAAATAATTCATTTACAGTACTCTAAGCATCCTAAATATTGAATGGTGATTACTAATTGAAATAATTGTAAGGCCAACTAAATGGTAACCATAGCTAAATTTGGAATGCAGTTGAAATTTATCCAAAGAGAATGATTTGTGTTGCAAACACACATTACTGAAAGTAATGTTAAAATGTTGTGTTATTAGTCACTTTGTTAGATAAGGATCTAATAATATTTCCAACACATGTTATACTTGACAATTTTGTTGTTTGAGATGTTACTTAGCTCTCTTCAAATTCCTGTGCTTATACTTGCATTTCTCATGGGTGGTTTATATTTTCATTACTTGAAAACAGGGCCCATTACTTGAGATTCAGGGATTCATTTCATTTTTTTCAGAGTTCATTTAAAAGTTTTGTATCTCTCATTCTGAATCTTTTTAGTTACAATGAAGCTTAATTTTGTGTCTTTTTTCTCAGATGTCTAGCACTGGTGAGCACTTTACTCCTAATCCTTCCAACAGTATGACAGTGACACAACCCCAGCCGGAGTCAGTTAAACTACAAACGTCAAAACCTTTAGCCACTGCTCTTCCTCCTACAAGTGCTTCTAGTGCTGTATTTAGTGAGGTAAATACTTCCAAAAAAAAAAGTGGTCAAGTATTTGAGGTATGGGCACATTTTAAAAGGCCTAAAGATTATAACCATAAGCTTCTGATTACTGTCAACTGTTTGTATTGTGATGCTACTTGTACTTGGATTAGTTCTAATGGGACTACTACTTTGAATAATCATTTGAAAATAAGTATCAAGAATCCTTTAAATGTAGCAGCAAATAAAAAACAAAAACGGATCATCATATCAATCAGTAAAAGATGGTAAGTCTGTTAGTAACATGGCTGTTTGGAAATTTAGTCAGCCTGCATGTAGATTGGTACTCGCTAGAATGATAATTACTGATGAGTTGCCTTTAAACTTTGTGGAGCATGAAGGGTTTCGTAATCTTTGTAGCATCATGCAGCCAAGTTTCAAACATGTGTCACGTGTTATAATTGTCGGAGAGTTTTTGGAGTTGTATGATGAACAAAGAAAAAAAATTGAGGGACATGTTGACAAACCAAAGGGTTTGTCTCACTATAGATTGTTGGACCTCAGTCCAAAACCTTTATTATATGTGCCTTACTGCTTATTTTTTTGATAAAGATTGGAAATTGTACAAAAGACTCCTGAACTTTTGTGTCATTTCTAGTCATAAAGGTGAGTCCATTGGTCGAGCTGTGGAGGAATGCTTGGTTGACTGGGGTATTAAGAAAATTTGTACTCTTACTGTTGATAATGCGTTCGCCCAGCGTTGTTATATGGACCAAGGTGTTCAGCAGCAAAGCATAATCATGTTAAGAAGATGGAAGTTGCAGAGATGAGAATGCTAAGACGGATGTGCGGGATCACAAGGAGAGATATGATTATGAACGAAGAGATTAGGGGCAAAGTAGGAATAGCACCGATTGAAGATAAAATGAGAGAAAATCGACTGAGATGGTTCGGCCATGTTAGAAGGCGTCCAATGGAGGTACCTGTTAAAACGTGTGAAAGCATGGAGATTGCCAGGAGTAGGAGAGGGAGAGGGGGACCCAAGAGAAGTTGGAAAGAAACTATTAAACATGACATTGTCTACATGGATCTAACGGAGGACATGGCCCTAAATAGATTTGATTGGCGTCGTCAAACCCATCTAGTGGGAAAAGGCTTTGGTTTGGTTTGGTTTGGTTACAGTTGATAATGCGTCTTCCAATGATACTGCCATTGCATTTTTAAATAGAAAGTTTGCTAAAAAATGTGACAGTTTTATATTAGGTGGAAAACATTTTCACATGAGGTGTGTTGCACATGTTCTTAATTTGATTATGAGAGATGAGTTAACTGAATTGAAAGGTGCTGTAACAAAAGTTCATGCTGCGGTTAAGTATGTGAGGAGTTCTCCACAAAGACAAAAACTCTTTACAGCATGTGCGGAAAAATAGGGAATCGAAAGTGATAGTTTGTTGTCTTTAGATGTTCCAACTAGGTGGAACTCTACATTCCTCATGCTAGAAATAGTAATTAAGTTTCAAAAAGCTTTTGACAGATTGGATGAAGAAGATGATAAATTCAGCAAGGAATTTGATGGATTGGAATTAGATGGACCTCCTTCTCCTATGGATTGGGATGATTGTAAGCTAATAACAAGATTTCTAAAGAAATTTTATGATGCTACTAATCGATTGTTTGCTTATCTGCATGTGAGTTCGAATTTGTACTTTACTGAAGTTTGTGACATTGTTGGATCTTTAAATGAATTGTCTATGATGAATGATTCTTCTTTGAGGAGTACGTCTGTTAAAATGAGATTGAAATTTGATAAGTATTGAGAACCCATTGATAAAATGAATTTGATGTTATTGTTTGTGGTTGTGTTGGATCCCCGATATAAGTTGAAATATGTGAAGTTTTGTTATGGCTACTGTTTAAAGCTAGAAGTATCTCACGTGATTGAGCTACCCAAAAGTTAAGAAATGCATTAAATGGTGTTTATGAGGAGTATGAACAATATGGGTCAGCGAGTGCATCATCTTTAAGTTTGACATTGGTTCGCAAGCAAAGTTTGCAAGCAAATTTGCAAGCAAGTGACCCTTCATCAATGTTTGAGAAACATTTGGAAGAAGAAGAATGTGAAGGAGATAAATCGAAAGTGGACACGTATTTGGAGGAAGCTCGTGAAAAGATACATGGAAATACAAAGTTTGAAAATTTGAGTTGGTAGAAAACAAATTCGGCTAGGTATCCTGCTCTTTCTCAAGTTTCACGGGATATTTTAGCCATTCCTATATCTACTATTGCTTCTGAGGCTGCCTTTAGTACCGGAGGTCGTGTCCTAGATCGATTCTGTAGTTCTCTTTCCCCTAAACTTGTGGAATGCCTAATTTGTACACAAGATTGGTTGAGAGTTTATGATACATCAATTCCTGATGTGGAAGAACGTATGGATGAGTTTACTGATCTGGAGACTTTGGACTCAGGTACTTTTATTTTTATAAAATTATGTTTCAGTTATCTTCATTGTTTAATTAAATTATTCTAATATAGTACTTGATGTTCGTAGGTTTCACAAGTTGATATCAAGTGTGAAGTTGAAGCTGGTGATGACTGATGGATACTGATGGACTGCTATTTGTTTTTATGTGTTTGTAATAATTAGATCTCTTTGTATTGTAACAATTCAGTGACCACAGTGTGTTTATTGTCTAGTGTGAAAGTTTTCCTTGCCAGTTTGTTGTGCTTCATTGGTTCACCCCCCACATGAATTCCAGCTTTTTATTTGGATTTTTGTTCTCTGTCCCTCAAAATTTTCACACTTCCTTTCAAGTTGAATGATGAGTATTCTGTTAACATTCCCAACTTTACTGATGAACACATTGCATTAGTTTACTCACATAATATTTGTCACCTTCAAGGGTCAACACCAGACCCAACCCAACCCCAGCTAACATTTTGCCACTTCCAGTTACAATATCAGGTTGCTGACCGAGTTTGCGTCAATTCTGATAGAGTTGAGTCCACTCATGACTGATTAATCTTTGAGTTGGCAATTGCTCATGAATATTATTTCTTTTCACATTAAATTGAATGGATTGAACGGATTAATCCGATCCAATCCGGTCCTCCACGAATCAGATCGAATTGAATTTTAACAGCCACGGATTAGTGACGGATTCCAAATCTATCAACCCATAGGTAACGGATTGGTGACGGATTTAGCCCAATCAGCACCAATCTTATTCGTGTAAACCCCTAAAGAAAACCCCACTAGCCAAATTTTTGAGCACCAGTGGCCATTAGGCAATCTGGGCACAAACAGCACAGCCAACGATTGGTTCTGTGCATGGCCAGCTGGCCTGGCCATGGGACCCGAGGCAGATTCTGGGGCCCTCTTTCGGGACCCATTTGGACCTCTTTCAACTTGATTTTTGACCCTAATTAACCCCCATTAATTTCAGAATCTTAGAAAATAAAAACTCAGATTTTGGATTGATTTATGGATACCAATTATTGTGCCCAAAGTAAGGAATTTGGCGGGGACTGTGAGCCATAGGTGTCTAGTTTTGAGACCAATGAAAACCAGAATATGTTGAGGGGCTTTTAACTTGATATTGTGCATTTGGAATCTAAAATGTCTTCTAGCTTCAAGGGCACCAATTCGCTTTTTATTTCCGACATTTGAGATTCAATTACACGAGGGTCAAATGAAGGGTCTTAACATATACTTGATTTGCTTGTTTCGAAAACTCAGTTTTGACATGATGTATATCGCTTTGCACATGTTTTGATTTGCAAATATCAGCTTTGTTTTGAAGTGCTTCAAGAACTAATAAGGGGATCACTTCTTATGCATCGATTTGCTATAGCTTATGTTATTTCTATTTAGTCTTGCTTTGCCTTGTTTTGGCAAGTGATTTCCCCTATTTTCGATCCGATATGTATATATTTTGCTTCGTTTTGTGCATTCATGACTACAGGTGAATACCACTGAGCTTGGACTACCCCTTTAGTCTGATCCATTGTTTGGGGGGTCCTTAAACACTCGGACAATCTGCATATTAGTCATATATTTATATATACATCTCTGTTCTATTTCCGATTCTGCGGCTGGACCCCTACCCACCTCATGTGGCATGGGATTCTGTTATGTTCTCTTCTGCTTACTCTTGTCATCATGTATGATAGAGAAAGGATGGGCTCAATGTGGATTTACTAATCATGATATTATATATTCATGCTAATTTTTGTTTCGTTTATTGCTCAGGGACTTTCGTTTTTGATAAGTATATTGTTCATGCATTACTTTAAATTCTATAACTTGTTTTAAATCCGGCAAATTGTTTTAAGTATTGTTCTTTCAAACGTTAAATTTTAATTTATGCTCATGCCTAAATTGATCACTTGTTAGACCGTCGTGTCAGATCCTTGTTGTTTTGGTGCCCAAGCACAGGCGATGTTGCCTTTGAGAAGGAGTGTTCGGAGGAGGCGGTTGAGCCGCCGCCTGCTCGAGAGTGGCAGCCCGACGTCTAGATCTTGAGTTTCGGATCACTGTGCTAATGGTTTCATATTTCATTTATTTTTAGATGTATTAGCCTTTGTTGGCCTCTTATGGGATTGTAAAGTTAACTTTAACATACTTTTGCTAATCTTGAAACTTTAAGACGTGGGAAATGCTATGTTTACATTTCTCCCTCTGAGATTATGCCTTGGTGATTTTACACATGTATCTTGAAATTAATTTGATATGACTATGACATGCTTTGCTACACGCTTCCGCAACCATGATCGTGTGAGTCTCCGTTTTGAGGATCCTCACTGCGGAAACCTGTGGGAAAACGCGAGTTGCAAGCCCTAGTCTCGGTCCAGTGTCGCAACAGGACTATTATCAAAGCGGGACATGTTTCAGGCACTTAAAAGAAACTAGAAAATCCTAGGAACGTAGCGATGATTCGTGAGCTGGTTAGTTCGTTTAATATGGGACTTAGATACCAACCAAACCATGTTTATTTTGTACTAACACTTTGTTTTACAGCATCATGCCTCTAAGAAAAACTCCAGCCAATCATAATGCTTCAGGCTGTAACAACCCTGAAACAGATCAAGTCAATCCACCTACAGCGACACAGTTTCAAGAACTTATGCCGGCTATGGTAGAGCAACAGTGGCAAGAAAATGAGAACCAAGCTAGGTTCCAAGAGCATATGGCTAAGAAAGATAAGGAAATGGCCCAAGTATGGAGACAACTCTTGGGCATCCTATAGAACAGACCTCAACCTCAGCCTATGCAACCTTTAGGCCCAAACATTGTCATCAACAATAGGGACCATGACCCTAATGTGTTGTTTGAAAGGTTCAGGAAAAGAGCACCCAAGGAATTCTCAGGTCAAGAAGACCCGTTAGTTGCAGATGACTGGTTGGCAAATACAGAGAAAATCTTTGATGTCTTTACATGCACAGGAAGACAGAAGGTCCATCTTACAACTTCGTTGTTCTGTGGGCTTGTAGACCAATGGTGGCAGACGGTCAAGGACCCGTATCTGGCAATGGCTAACCATGATGTATGGGCAGCGTTCAAGACTCAGTTTACAGACAAGTACATCCCTTCCCACTTCAAGAGACAGAAAGCTATTGAGTTTCAGCAGCTCAAGCAAGGCAGCATGACAGTACTAGAGTATGTCACCAAGTTTGAGAGGCTAGCTAGATATGCTACCGAGCTAATTGACACCGAGCAGAAGAAAATAACCAAGTTCTTGGAAGGACTGAATCCAATCATTATGATAGATGCCACAGGGGTAGTTCCACCCACCACATTTGATGAAGTTGTCAAGCGGGCATATAAATTTGAAGATATTAACAACAAGATCATCCAAGATGGAAAGTAGCAGCACCAGCAGCAGAATCAGAGGCAACAACACAACAAAAGACCAAGGCAGGATCAGAATCAGGGAATGCAGGGTTGTGCCCATTGTGGCAAGAACCATGAAACTAATCAATGTCGCAAGGCCACAGGAGCTTGTTTCAGATGTGGGGCGATGGATCATGCAATCAAGGACTGCCCAATTATACAGAATCAAGGCAACAAGAATCAGCAGCAGAGACAGGTAGCTCCTCAGAACCAGGCACTAGTTCAAAACCAGGCTAGACCACCTCAGCAGCAGCAACAGCAAGGTAGACCGCAAGCCCAGAATCAAAATGCGTGTCCTCCTCAGCAAAATAGAAGCGCCCAAGGTAGGCAAAATCAGGCACAAAACAGGCTACAGTAACATGGACGTGCATATTTTCTCAATTGTGTGGATGCAGCAACTGCAGGAGACGTGATGGAAGGTAAACTTCTTGCTTATGGAGTTGAAGCACAAATTTTATTTGATCCTAGATCTACACATTCTTTTTTATCTCCTACGTTTACCAAGATGACTAATAAGTCCCTAAAAATGCACACTTTTGTGGCTATTTTTGGTAAGTTTAAGGACTTATCAGCCAAAAGAGCTTCCTTTAGTGTCCTATCATGATTTAATGCATTTTTTGAGCCATTGTAATGCATTCATGCATAATTTGCTCAAAAACCAGCATTTTTGCATCAAATCATGAAACCTGCCATTTTCGTAATTTTATTTTTCAAATGTGTTTTCATTCATCTTTTCATGAGATGGGCCCACAGTCATGCATTCATGAATTAAGGGTAAATTTGTCTTTTCACATAAATTCATATTTTTTTTGGCTTGCAGGAAATGAGAAAAAGGGTCCCACACATGCACATGTGTAGGTCACACATGTGGGGCGTCCAAGAGACACGGAGCAGAAGAAGATAACCAAGTTCTTGGAATGACTGAATCCAAATAAGGTCCACTTTCTTTGCACAAAATCCCAAGTTTATTTTTGAAGATAATTTAAGAAAATCAAAGAAAATCCATGAAGGGCCAAATCAAGAAAGAAAAATTCCGAAGAGACAAAAGTGGAAAGAATCTACACATATTGGGCATTCAATTTTCTCTTGATTCCAACTTAGAGTTTGCCACCTCATGTATCTCTCATAAATGTCAAGTCAAAGGAAGATTTTCTAAAGAAGGAAATATGACAAGTGCATGAAGATAGAATGGAGAAAAGAAAGGAGAAGACTTTCCAAGTGGAGAAGATTCTTACAATAAAGTAGGGACTAGGGAGAAAGAATAGGGCAGCCCATACCCTATTTAAAGAAGCCTTGGATGTCCACTCCCTTTCATGAAGGAAAAAGGCCCCTCACTAGTGCAATTCCTCCACCAGTCTACCCATCTCCTTTCTCTACCATAGCTCATCTCTCTTCAAGAAGGCTTGTCCCAACTTGATGCTTCAACTAGAGATGTTCCTTTCATCCTAGTATGTAGTTGTTTTTTTTTTTTTTTTTTTAATTGTATTTCTCCATCTTTTATGTAAAAACATTGCATATTAGTAAAAGTGTGATTTTTTTAATTATTCTTTTTCTTAGGTGATTAATGCTTGAATTGTGTTTTCATTGTTGTTCTTGGATTGAAAATCCAAGATCCTAAGGGCATGAAATAAGTAATTATGAACCCGATTTGAGAATAAAAAAAAAAAAGAGCACACTTATCACACATTTATTTATTGCAATTACCACACATTTACTTTTTTTTGAAAAATTCACACATTAAATTTCTTGTTAATGCCATACATTTAATTTTTTTTTGCAATCCACACATTTATTTTTTTACACAACACATTTAAATTTAAGCATTTGTTGTTTTCTTTTCTTCTTATGCTTCTTATATGTTTATGTGAATTCTTAGGCATAGTTTATGGTGGGAATTAATTAGCATTGTGTGCATATTCATATTGGTGGAGTTGAGATATGTTTAAGTTGTTGGAATCGGAAATTTAAATTGAATAAGAAAGAAAAATCAGAGATTTGAGTCAATAATCTCAGCCAAATAATTTTTGGAAATTCGTATCCCAATATAAAGTGCACAATTCAGCACATTATTGCAGGAATTTCAAGACAGATTTTGTGTAAAAAGTTTGCGATTGGAGACCTGACCAAAACACATTCTTCTTCGATGAAACTTAGGGAAATTAAAGGTTGATCAGTGTATTTTCAAACCCTATAATTTCAAGCAAAAATAATTTTGGAAAGATGATGAATCAGTGGCTCAAACATGGCTGGTCGAACCCACCTGTGTGCAGAATTTCTGCACAGGTTTTTTTTTTTAGTCATGTTCATACACTGATATCTCATTCGTTTTAAATCATTTTTCACTTCCGTTTTTTTATTATTTGATTCATGTATCATTTTAGTTCAAAACCCAGCCATTAAACTCAGTTTTAGTTGCATTAGATTAGGAAAAATTATGCATAAAAACAACCCCTACATACTAGTTTTCTAAACTTAGAATTTTCTAGCATCTCATGGCATACATTGCATTACTAACTTTTTAACTTTAGGATTAGTTTCTAATTTTGTGTTTTAGATTATTTAGATAATTTCCAGAAATAAAAGATCTTTCTAATTTTTGTAAATTGAAGATTTTAACATAGGAAGTTTCTTAAGATTTGGAAATTCTAACATAAGGTATGATTGACTTAATGCTTTCTAAATTTGTTATGATTTGAAAATCTTTATTTATTTGAAAAATCCTTAATTTTAGGGAGTTGATTAACTCAGTTCACTAAATTTGAAAATATATCAACCCTAATTGACTAACCTAGTTTCTAATTTAGGAAATTAATTTAGTAAGGTTTTCATGCTAATTTTAGAAAGTAAGTTGTTTTCTTTTTGAGTGATTTGGTTTGTTACTAATCTTTGTTGAGCAGGTTTTAATTGATTTGGTTTCTAACTTAGGTTTATTTTTTTTTCTTTTTTCTAATTTAGCTTCTTGTTTTTATTTTTGCTAAGTTTCTAATTTGATGTTCTAATTTGTGTGTTCTTTTGTAGCAACTTGTGATTCATTTTAGATTAGGTTTTTAGGTTTAGGAATTTTTATATTTGGAAATGTATTTAATTTTAATTTAAAGTAGGAATGATAAATGTACTTTTCTAGATTTTAGGCTAAAATTAGATTTTATTTAGGGCAAGTGACAAAGTTGGAAAGCCTTAATTCTAAAGCTCCCTTTGGACTGACCTGGTCTCACCAGTTTTATTGCTACAATCGAAGCTCTGCACTTGGAGCTGTGATCAATGATTGATGCACCATTTAGAGAACTTGATTTTATTTTGATTGTCACAACAACAGTAGGTAAACAGGTTGTCTATAGAACCTATTACCCTAGTTGTTCAGTTATAATAGGAGAAGTTAATCTACCGGCCAACCTTATTGTCCTGGACATGCATGATTTTGATATCATCTTAGGCATGGATTGGTTAAAAGCATATCATGCTACCATGGATTGTTTTAGCAAAACCATCACATTTAGACTGCAAGGGGCACAGGTAGAATTGATGATTCAGGGAAATAGGAAGAAAACTCAAAAAGGATTAATCTCAGCTTTGAAAGCAAGCAGGTTAGTGCAGAGTGGTTGTGAATCTTTTATTGCGTTTATCACGGAGGATAAACAATCCCAATGGGTGGAGGAAATCCCCGTTGTGTGCGAATTTCCAGATGTTTTTCCAGAAGAAATCACAGGATTGCCACCAATTAAGGAGGTTGAATTTACAATTGAGCTCTTTACCAACTCTAATCTTTATTGCAACCTACAAAATGGCTCCAGCAGAATTGGGTGAGTTGAAACTTCAGTTGCAAGAATTGTTGAGCAAAGACTTTATCAGGCCAAGTGTTTCACCTTGGGGAACACCAGTTTTATTTGTGAAAAAGAAGGATGGAAGCTTGAGAATGTGCATTGACTACAGAAGATTGAACCATGTGACCGTCAAGAACAAGTATCTGTTGCCAAGGATAGACGAATTGTTTGATCAATTGCAAGGAGCAGCCAACTTTTCCAAGATAGGTTTGAGGTTCGAATATCAACAATTGAGGGTTAGAGAGTCGGACGTGCCAAAAACAACTTTTCGAACAAGATATTGGCATTATGAGTTCTTAGAGATGTCCTTTGGTTTGACAAATGCACTCGCAGTATTTATGGCTCTCGTGAATAAAGTCTTTGCATAGTACTTAGATCACTCCATGGTGGTGTTTATTGACGATGTTCTCGTGTATTCTAAGAGTAAGGAAGATCATGAAGAGCACTTGAGGACAGTGTTACAGCTTTTGAGGGACAACTTGTTTTATGCAAAATTTAGCAAGTGTGAATTTTGGTTAGAGCAGGTTGCTTTTCTAGGCCACATCATCTCAAGAGAAGGTTTAGCAGTTGATCATCTAAGATAGAAGCAGTTGTAAATTGGAAGAGACATAGCAGTGTGATTGAAATCAGAAGCTTCTTGGGGTTAGCAGGCTACTATCGAAGATTTGTCCACGGTTTTTCATCCATTGCAGCACTTTTGA
>QPKB01000001.1:50128224-50216333 GCA_003546025.1 Camphora micrantha
GTCGGCAGCAATGTTATTCTCCCGAGGGATATGACATATTTGGAAGTGCTGGAACCTCGGGATCAATTTCTTCACTATGCTGAGATAACCCTGCATTCTTGTTTCCTTGGCCTCGAACTCGCCCTTTACTTGGTTAACTATCAACTGAGAGTCGCTGTGGGCGATGAGGCATTGGGCGTTCATTTCGAGCGCCAAATTTAGGCCAGAGAGGAGAGCCTCATACTCTGTTTCATTGTTAGAGGCAGTGAAATGGAACTTCACCGCATATCTGAGGGGTGTGCCATCAGGGCTGATCAAGACGAGGCCCGCTCCACCTCCATCACGGGTCGCAGAGCCATCAACATAGAGTTTCCATAGTGGCAGTGTTGGAATCTCAGTGCCTGGAAGGGGCTGGGAGCCTGGAAGAGGTTCTTCTGCGTTCGAGGAAGAGGATTGGGCGCCCAACAGAGTGGCCTGGGCGCCCAACAGAGCGGCCTGGGCGCCCATGGAGGAGTCCTAGGCGCCCAGACTACCCTGGGCGCCCAACAGAGTGGCTTGGGCGCCCAGACTGCCCTGGGCGCCCATAGGACTGCTCTGGGCGCCCATGGGACTGCTCTGGGCGCCCGGACTGCCCTGGGCGCCCGTAGGAGGGACTTGGTTCTGGGCACCCAGTGGAGCTTCGGCATTTGGAGGAGAGGCCTGGGCGCCTATCTGGATGTCTTCGGCGGAAGGATTTGGCTCTCCTTCAGCATGTGTAAATTCAGCCACAAAATCGGCTAAAGCTTGTGCTTTGATGGCGGCCCTTGGCTGGTATTGGACATCGAACTCACCTAGTTCAACTGCCCATTTGACAAGTCTCCCAGATACATCTGGCTTTCCGAGTACTCTCTTCAGAGGCTGATCAGTAACTACAACAATTGTATGGCTTTGAAAATAATGTCGCAGCCGTCTTGCTGCTGATATGAGGGCGAGCACTAGTTTTTCCAAATCTGAATATCTGGACTCTGCCCCTCGGTATGCTCTGCTTACATAATAGATGGGCTTTTGCACTCCATCATGATTTCTTATGAGTACAGAACTGACTGCTGAGGGAGAAGAAGAAAGATATAAATACAACACCTCGCCAGGTACAGCATGTGAAAAAAGAGGGGGAGCGGCCAAGTATGCTTTAAGCTTCTAGAATGCCTCCTCAGCTTTGGGTCCCCACTCGAAAGTTTTCTTGAGAATTTTGAAAAAGGGGATGCACTTGTCTGCAGACTTAGAAACAAATCTGCTTAGTGCTGCGACCCTTCCGTTGAGACGCTGCAGCTCTTTGGTAGAAGTGGGCGACCTCATGTCCAATATTGCCTTGATTTTATCGGGGTTTGCCTCTATTCCCCTCTGGTCGACCATGAAGCCCAAGAATTTCCCGGACCCCACACCGAAGGCACACTTCTCAGGATTCAACTTCATGCGGTAGAGCCTGAGAACACTAAAAGTTTCTTGGAGATGGTCGATGTGATCTTCAGCAGCGAGGCTCTTCACCAGCATGTCGTCCACATAAACCTCCATGGTCCGCCCTATCTGTGAGTGAAACATTTTGTTCACTAGGCGTTGGTAGGTGGCGCCAGCATTTTTCAACCCGAAAGGCATGACCCTATAGCAATAGGTTCCCCTCGGAGTGATGAACGACGTCTTCTCCTGATCTGGAGGGTGCATGCTGATCTGGTTGTATCCAGAATAAGCATCCAGGAAGGAGAGGAGTTCATGTCCTGCCGTGGCGTCAATGAGGAGATCAATCCTGGGCAACGGGAAGCAATCTTTTGGGCATGCCTTGTTAAGATCAGTGAAGTCGACGCATAGGCGCCACTTCCCATTCGCCTTTGTCACCATCACGACGTTCGAGAGCCGTTCAGGGTATGCTACTTCCCTGACAGCTCCATTTTCTATCAGTTTCCCGACCTCCTTGTCCATTGCTTGGGCCCTTTCAGTGGAGGCGCCCCTTAGCTTCTGTCGGATAGGCTTGTGGCGAGGGTCGACATTGAGGCGGTGAGTGGCGACTTCAGGATCAATCCCTTCAAGATCCACATGTGACCATGCGAAGATGTCTGCATTATTCTTCAGAAAGTTGATCAAGCGGCGGGCCAGATCTTCAGGAAGAGATGAGCCGATGTAGACTCTTCTATCAGGGAGGTCTTCATTTAAGACCACAGGAGTGAGTGCTTCAACTGGTTCTCCCCTTTCTGTAGTGGTCTCGTCTCTCGGGTCCAAGACTTCAACCTGCAACGCCTCCTGTGTTTTCTTGGTTCTCATTGAGGAGACGTAGCATTCTCTTGCTGCTACCTGGTCCCCCCTTACTTCCCCGATTCCATTCGGGGTTGGGAACCGAAGGATGAGATGGTAAGTGGAGAGGACGGCTCTAAATGCATTAAGAGTGGGCCGTCCCAGTATGATGTTATATGCCGAGGGGCAATCAATCACCAGGAAGTTGACCATGGTAGTGGAACTTCGAGGTGCTGCTCCGGCGGTGATTGGGAGTGTGATTGCCCCTAAGGGGTACACTTTCTCACCAGAAAAGCCGATGAGGGGGGATTTGACAGGTTGCAACCTTTCCCGGCCCAATTTCAGCTTGTCATAAGCTTCTGCAAATAAGATATCTGCAGAGCTACCACTGTCCACCAAGATTCTGTGTACCTGAAAATTGGCGACGGTCATTGTGAGCACCAGAGGATCATCATGGGGGTGCTGGATCCCCTCTAAATCCTTATCTGAGAAGGAGATAACTTCATTAGCGCCCAGCCTAGGTGCTTTGGACGGGCGTGCCTCATCAAGATGCCTAGCTTTTCTTGACATGGGCCTTCATGGTCGAGAGCGATTCTGCCATTCCTCCCGAAATGGTTCGGATCTCCCCGATTGGTTGTTGGTTCTCCAGATTGCGAGGTGGGGGTGGTGGCAGTGCTTGCCCCCTACCAGCAACATATTGGCGCAGGTGGCCACGCTGAATGAGATCTTCAATCTGCTTCTTGAGTTCAAAGCAGTCGTCGGTGTCATGGCCATGGTCGCGATGAAAGCAACAGTATTTGTTTGGATTTCTGCGGTTTGGAGGAGACTTCATCTTTTCTGGCCATTTTACCGCGGGATCATCTTGTATTTGGAAAAAGATGTGTCCCACTGAAGCATTGAGAGGGGTGAAGACTTGTCTATCTCTCTGAGGAGCTGGACCGAGCCTCTCTCTGACAGGTACCCTCTCTATTCTGCTTCGTTTATTGCTGTTCTCCTTCCTGTGGTCTCTTTCTCGCTCCTTCCCTTTGCCCTCTGGTCTGGAGGACTCTCCTCGCCTTGCCCTAGTGATGTCTTCAGCATTCATATACTTCTGGGCTTTCGCTAGCAGCTCCGGAAAGCTCTTTGGCGGGCGCTTCATTACCGAAAACAGGAAGCTCGACGAGCGAAGGCCTCCAAGGAAAGCTGTCATGGAGACCTTGTCATCAGGCTCTTCAACTTGGAGTACCTCCTCGTTAAAACGAGTGAGGTAACTCCTGAGACTTTCATTTTTATCCTGCTTTATGCTAAGCAGGTGTGTGGCGGGCTTCTGGTGGCGGCGTCCTCCTATAAAGTGTGAGATGAACGATCTGCTTAGATCTGCGAAGGTGGAGATGGAGGATGGGGCGAGGTTGGCAAACCATTGCCGAGCAGAACCCTTCAACGTAGTCAGGAACGCTCTGCACATTATCTCGTCCGAAACATTATGCAATTGCATTTTTGTTTTATATGTCTCAAGGTGGTCCAATGGATCCTCCCTTCCATCGAAAGTCTCCATGGATGGCATCTTGAACTTCCGGGGGAGCGGGTAGTTCACCACGTCGGGCTTGAACGGTGTATCCGTTCGCCCTGCTAGGTAATCTACTGTTTCTGGTGCCTGTGCCTTCATGGCGTTGAAGACATTGCCAATTTGATTCTGCATTTCTTTAATCTTTTCCTCCCATTGATTGCCCAGCTCTCTTGATCGATCATAGAAGTGACTCCCCACTTCCATGCTTTGATTTTCGTCCTCCTGCTCTTGGAAATGGGGCTCCTCCCTATTAGAAACAGAGAGAGGAGGTGGGAGACCGCTATGATTTGCTCCTCCTGGAGGTGGGGGTCCTCCAACATGGGCTCTACCTTGGGGTAGAGGGACTCCGTGATGGGTACGACCTTGAGGGTCGACAAATAATACTCCGAGAGTGGGGTTAGGAGGAACTCCCTGGGCGCCATGGTGATGGGCGCCCAGGCCTTGGACACCATGGGCGCCCATGCCTTGGGTGCCATGGGGGTGGGCGCCCACGCCCTGGGCGCCATGCGGATGGTCGCCCGGGCGGAACGCTCCCCTGCGAGGAGCTACTTGGCGAGGCCCTCCTTGTGCTGCTCCTCCCACTTGCACTCCTCCTTGGCCTGCAAGCATGAGTTGTAGGATCTGCTGGTTTTGGGCTACCAGCTGCTGCATTGTCGCCAACATTTGTTGGGGAGTGGGATCTGGAGCGGCGGCAACTGGGGGAGGATTATTTGGTGGAGGATTGTCCTCTCCCTCTGGCCTGGAATTATTTTCTTGTCGCCTCGTCGATCTGGTGGTGGTCACCATGATTTGGAGAATGAAGTGGTATGAAGTGAGAGTTTTGACGATTCCCACAGACGGCGCCAAACTGATGATGCCAAAAAATGGATTTCAGGCACCACCGGTCAAGTGTAAGATAATTAATGTGAGAAATAGAGAGAGAAAATGACAGAGAGAGGTTTATAGTGGTTCGGTCCAGTGTGACCTACGTCCACTTTAAGGTGAAGATTGTATTTATCAAGTGTGTAGTGATTACAGATGGAAAGATGGTGGTAAAGATTGATTGCAACAATTTGCTTGCCCCTCAATGCTGGAGGGGCTCTGTATTTTATAGTCGTCCCCTAACAGATGGGGAGACTCTTCAGCAGCGGACGCTACCTTTTGGCGGAGTCTCCGAACCGCCCTCAAGTGACGAGGCAGATAAGATATCCTCCGCAAGACTTGGTAAAAGCAGGTTAGAGGTAACGACGCTCTGACTTCGTACTTCGTGGATTCGGACCCAGACCTACCCATGACGAGTGGATCCGGACCTGGGCTCGACACGGACCCGGGTCATTCAGACCTGACCCAACATCGTGAACTGAATCTCTTGAACTTGACCCGTCATCATGTTTGGGCCTGACCCGTTGTTATGGACTGAGTCATTTGGGTCTGACCCATCAGAAAGCAACCCATCACACTCATAGACACGCAGGCACGCGCGGGCACGCACAACCATCAAGCATTTTCTCGCTGTAGAAACAAGCCCTTAACTTTGACAAAATCATAGCTTTATTTCCCAACATCTTTGAATGTCAAACCAAAGGCCTCCAATTTTTGTTGGCTGAGTTGATCCAGTTTTTCACTCGTCTCTGCCGTTAAATGATTCTTCCAATCCCCAACAATACCACGCCTGAAGAAATTCTTATTCGGATTCCCACGTCTTGTCTTCCCGCTCTGATTAACCTCCAAACTCGTTAGACTCTCAAAGCTACAAAACCTCTCTATCTTTTCTACCAAACCTTGTCTCTCCTCCTCTAGTGAAAATGGGAAACCTAAGAACTCAGCCAACCTCCTCAAATGGAATGTGGGATCTTTTTTAAGCTCCTCGTACTTCATAAACAAGACCCTTTCGGGTCTCTCCAAGCTGGCCTTCCAGTAACCCAACAAATGCTCCCAAAAGGGCCCAAAAATAGAGATGCCTCCATGAAATAACTCAAAAGCCTCTTCAATTGGAACTGGTGGTTCATCCTCTGGTAGAAAGTTGTTTAAGAAATACCACAGGGAAACAAAGGTATCCTTAGGATTCCGGCACAGATAAATGATGCGGCAATTGGACTCAATTATTGAAGTTGGTAGCAGTTCGTATGGGAGATGCGAAGACAAGAGGCAGGGAGAAGGGAGATTGGTAAGGTCAGGAACTTTGCCGTCGGCATATCGTGCTGACGTGTACGGCACAAGTTCTCGTGGGTTCGTTGTGAGCAGAGGATGGTTATCAAGGTCATGACGTGTATGGCTCAAGATAGTGAAAGTGAGAGCTGTCAGCCATGTCGTGCCCGATTTAGGTGTGGTGTTGAGTATTATGTCATCTTTGCAGGCTTCAAAGCATTCACGACACGCCATTACACCTGAAAGAAACTTAAGAGGCCGCCAGAACCCTTGGTACTGAGTGAGGTGTAATGACTTCCACCCTTTCTCAACGATGGAGAGAGGCACCTCGTGCTCAGGCACAATATTGGAGGTGGCCATTGTGAAGATGATGGCTAGGGTGTCCAAGGGGTATGTGAGAGAGAGCCTGTGAAGCTATCCTTATACTCCTCTATACCCATTTAAATAGGCAGGGCGTCCTCCTCTTGCTTATTTGGGGATTTGACATATTGGACTATCTTAAAATTTGTTTTTCCAAAACCATGACTGAGAGTAGGATAATGTCACCAGAGTCGTTTGACTCTGGTCCTCCTTTTTTTTTTACGTTTTTGCCCAAAATCTCATACTATAGCGAGAAAAAGCCTTGCAAGACAGAGGACTCATACGCAGAGATATAGCGAGACTTCCAACAAGACCCACTCCTTTTTTTTCGTCCCAGGGGCATTTTCGTCCCCCAAAAAGGTGGATTTGCACCCACCTTTTCGTCCCAGACCCACTCTGTTACAGATGTAATACGTTCATGGGAATGGAATTGGTGAGGGTTTGATCTCTTGCGTCGAGGCCAGGACCCAGGTGGGCCACCCGATGGTCAATCCAATCCGTGGATCCGAGGGGGGACCCACGGGCGACCCTAGAGGTACTGGTCCCATAGGGAGTGGACGCCCCTGGCCCACTATCCATCATCTTGATCAGCAGATGACGTGTTTAATGGGAAAATAAATCAGTTTTGGCAGCAGATGATTGAGGGGCCCACTGGATGATCCGATTGTAGATCGGGTCCCCACATCTGATAGTGGACCCCAGGGCGAACCTGATGGTGGTGGACCCGTGGGGATCGGGTTCCATCTTGCCCACATCTTAGATCTTTACTTTACTGGGCGTCATCCACAAAGAGGGTTTTCATTTTTGAATATCAGACCATGGCGGGGCCCACTGAGTGGTTGATCACCATCTGGGCCGGTCATCTAGCCGTATAGGCCTGGGCGACCCGGTTAGTGGAGCTTGATCTGTGCCTAGACCAGTGGGGCCCACGATTTCTGCACACTCTTTAGCCCCGGCGAAGACACTATTCTCGGTTGGAATCGTTTAGTTGCAGAATGTGTTGTGTGTGAGTGAAAGAGAGGATGGGGATGAGAGATGACGTGTAAAGGAGGGATGAGTGTGGTTGAGTGGTTTGTGTGTGTATGGGAATTGTGGTCTCACCATGTGACAGAATTAGAAGAGATGGAGAGGTTCTGGTGGTCTCTGGGAGTATGGGGAATATTTGACCTGGGACTTGTTTTCCAAATGGGTAGATGGGTTAAGTATAATCAGTGCTATGTGGGTGCATGGGAACATAGAAGCACAGACTTATTTTTCATTATTGATCTCTAAATAAAATACATATATACTTATATTTTTAATATAGAAACAGAGAAGTCATGATATCATGGGATAATCCCATGATAGCATGGCTTTTCTGCAATACATTTGAGAAAAACGTTGGTTAAAAAAGGATGCTCATGTGGCCTGCAATATCTTTGTGGTCATGTATCAATTTCACACGCTTTATCATTATTGATCTCAAATACATATATAATTTCTATTGATTTCTAAATAAAAATACATATGTACTTACAAAAATTAAACAGTCTATAATATAGCAACTGATAATCCCATGATAGCATGGGATAATCCCATGATAGCATGGATTTTCTGCAATTCATTTGGCCAAAACATTGGTTAAAAAAAAAAACAAGTTTGCTCATATGGCCGTCGCATTTGTGGTCAACGCTCTATCATTATTGATCTCTAAATATAAATACATATATAATTTTTATTGATCTCTAAATAAAAATACGTATGTACTTACATAAATTAGACAGTCTATTATATAGCAACTAATTATCTCATGATATCATGGAATAATCCCATGATAGCATGACTTTTCTACAGTACATCTGCCTATAACATTGGTCCAACAAAAAAAAAAAAAAAGTACGTTGCTCATATGGCCTTTGCATTTGTGGTCAATACTCAATTTCACACGCTCGATCATTGTTGATCTCTAAATATAAATACATATATACTTATAGAAATTTATCATGGCTTAATCCCATGATAGCATGGCTTATCTGCAATACATTTGGCCATAACATTGGTCCAACAACAAAACAATTAATTCAAAATATAAACCCATTTCCCACAAAAAAAAAAAAAAAACAAAACCAAAAGAGACAGGGAAATCTCTCTCAACCAAAATATAAACCCATTTCTCACAAAAAAAAAAAAAAAAAAGAGACAGGGAAATGATAAAGAAGCCGTTATGAAAATCTCTCTTATATCTAATGATCCAGACCATGAAACTAATTTAACACATCAACCCAAAAAAGAAAAAGAACCAAATACCTGAGAATCTCTCTCTCATCCAAAACACAATGAGATGACACTTTTTTCACACACAACCCAGAAGATAAAATAACAAGGAAAAATAACCGAATCATTGAAATTGTTCTCTCGTTATCCATAAACATAAAACCCATTTCCCAAACATCAACACAAAAGGGAAAAACTACAAGAAAAATAATCCAATTATAGAAAAAGAAATTTTACATTAACAAATAGTGCCTCATTTCTCTAATAGGCGAAGAGAAAAATGAGAGTCTTCTTGCTTCTTGCTGTAGCCAGAGAAGGAAAGAAAAAAACCCCAAGGGTCGTTGCTAGTCAGAGACGAGGAAGACGAACCAAACTGCTTCCACCATTTTCGTCAACGCCAAATTTGTTGACTGGAGAAGAAGGACCCATTTCAGTTATGGTTGCAGTTCGTTGCAAAGCAGGTCCAAACTCCTGGGACAACTGAAAAAGGAATGGGTGAAAGGGAAAGGTGAAAAAGGGAATAGAGATAAAAGACGGTCTGTTCTTTTATGTGGTTTACTTTTTGAGTTTTTACATCGGGATCCCATGATAGCATGGGATCTTGGGCAAAAACGTCAAAAATAAAAGGGGTACCAGAGTCAAAAGACTCTGGTGACATTACCCTACACTCAGTCATGCTTTTGGCAAAATAAATTCTAAGAGGGGCCAATATGTCAAATCCCATATATATTTTAAAGTAAGAACCTCAAAACAATTTTAATTAAAATGAACATGTTTTATCTTGGTTACTAATGCTAGCTTTGAAAAGTGGGGTTTGCATGTGGCATGGCTCTGAGAAGTGGAGTGGGGGTTTGAAAGTTCTCTAAAAAGTGGGGTTTGTACGTGGTGGGAGGTGGTTTGAAAGTGGATGTGGGAGACGTACGGCCATGTGCTTGCCTACTTGAGTCGTACGTCGGTATCTTCTTCTTGCTGCCTGAAGACTACTGTCAGCTTCATCGTGGAGTTACAGCCTTACAGGACCTAATCTACTCGCTCTGCATGACGTTTGCTGTGACGAAGAGCACCACGATAATGATGATTTCTTTGAACATGGTAAATATTTAAATGAAAAGAAAATTGTACTAATGCAAAAACCTTTTTACTTTTTCTATGGAGTTGTATTGATGTCGCATGTGGTCTATAAAATTGAGATTTTATTTGATTTTTATCATATCATATTAATAATTGACTTTTACTTATGCTAGTAAGTACCAAACTAGTCCTAACGGGTTGCATTGAGGGACAGGAGAGGGTGTATTGGGATGTCTTATATGAGGCCCTAACTAACAATTCTATGCATATGGTATGCTGTTGGTCTATCCGACGATCAAACCTTCTACTTTTTTGTTTTTCTTTGTCAATTGGTTGTTGGGGTATAAATAAGAATAGAACAATTAAGTTGAGAACTATGTTTTTGAAAAGATATTGGGTCAGTCAACGTGCTGAGCCCTTTTTACAACTCCTCTATTTTTTTTTTTTTTTTCTTGATTTCCCACGTACATCTCTATTTATTTATATTGGTATGACTTACAAGTGTATATCTTTGTCTATAGTTAGCTGTATTTAGAATCTATACTTGTATAGAAATAAAATAAAATACAAATGTGTTGAAAATCCAAGACAGCTCTTTCTAAAGTCCTAAATTAATGCGTGGTATGTTACACTCGGTTGTCATCTTCCTATTTTGTATAGATCTTATAGATTACGGTCAAGAAAGAGTGTGTTGGGTGGTGGATTCTCTCTTGCAAATTATTGCGTCCGGATCCCCCGTTTCATTTTGAAAAAGAGAAACATTGTTTCAGCCAATCTACATTCACCATCTATATAAAATTCATTTATTTCTTATTTTGTGTTATGTGCTACTAACGATGTATGAAATTATGGATTTTAGACAGATGGCGAATGTGGATTTGCAAAAAACATTGTTTTCTTGTTTCAATGAAACATGAATTCGGACTCCAAGCTGTTATGTGCTCACTGTGAGCGGGGGAATCACACTATGCCATGTTTGCAACTAATCCACGTCAGTTAGCGGCTACTCACTCACCATTCAAACATTCCATTACACATATGATTTGATTTAAAATAAAGACTTCTACCAAGGGGTTTCTCATAAATAAGAAAATCTTCATCCAAAAAAGATGATCGACCAAACCCTAATTCTCCTCCGCTCAGTCTATTCCTGCTACTCCACTACCACCACACCTCCTCCTTTAAGCATCAAGTATTCGGCCCTATATGTGCCTCTGTCGTCTTTGTTGTTGATTTCGGCCTCCTCTCCATGGCCATGGATCTTGTCATCACCTTCCCCACCATCTTTGTCACGTGGGTCACTATCCCCATCTTCCTGGCCTTTGGCAGTCATCCACTACACTCGCTAATATATGGCTGAGGGCGAAAGGTTATGGCTGACATAATTTACTCCGCGATGAAGATGGTGATCAAGGAAGGGAACCTGGTCCCAGCCGCCTGTGTGATTCTTAGCCATCTCGCACTCGCTAGGAGGAGGGAAGATGACTGATGAACGACTGAAATCGGGCAACGACCTGCGGATTTGTTGTAATTGTCACGTACAAATTTACCGTTTCTGCTATATTTTTTGGGTTTTGATATATTGGTTCACCTTAAATTTTGTTTTCCCAATTTCATGACTCAAAATTAAATAATGTCACCAAAGTCGTGTGACTCTTGTCAGCACTATTTTTTGGGTAAATTAGCGAGAGATCCCTGAGTATTGGGTTATAAAGTCTCTAGTACACGGTACTATCGTTTAAGGCCTAGAGTCTCTTGCGGATGAGATTAATACAGGTGGAGGTCCCTTAGCGTGCCACATCATATATTTTCGTGACTAATTTGCCCATTCAACCGTTTAGGCATAACTTTTAAATTTTAAATTTTCGAAACTTCCATTCCCCCTCAATTTTAGTATAAGGTTCTCTCTCATTTCTCTCATCGGCAAAGAGAAAGACAACAGACTATTGTCTCTTGGTTACTGTTGCAGAACTAGAACAGAGGATGTCTGGGTCTCTTCTACAGCGCACAGTCTTCGACGGGGAAGACACAGATCTGAGTTTGCTGGAGAAGACGACCGGAAATTGCAGAGAAATCAGAGTTTCTGTCATCTTTTGGAGTTTTCTTCTTCACATGGCTACTATATATCCTTCCTTTTTTTATTGTGAGTTTCTTTGAAAAGATATATATAAGTTTATCTTAGTTTTTTTCAAAAGGTTTTATTTCAAACTCAGATAAATTTATCTGAACTTCTGGTAAAACGCAGACAAATTTATCTGAGTTTTGAACAATTTTTTTGAGTTTCGAAACAAATTTAACTGAGTTTGGACCAAATTTATCTGAGTTTGGAACAAATTTGTCCGAGTTTGGAAAAAATTATCTAAGTTTTGCTCAGTCCATTGCGTAGATTCTCTGATGATTTCTCCTTTTCAGATAGATTTATTTGAGTTTTGCCCAGTCCCACGTGCAGATTTTCTGGATGATTTATCCTTCGTTGAATCAGTTTTCCCCATTTTCTTTCTCTTATCAATCGTAATCCTTGATTTGTGCATTCAAATAATCTTCACGAAATTGACGGATTTTCTCCCTTTTTTTCTCCAAATGAAACTCTTAACGAAATAAGTTTTCCTTTTTGTCTATGCTGCACATAGTGTATTAAGAGGGGCACTCTAGACTTTTTAACTGTTTAAAACTTGAAAAGGGACATTTGGCTCTACGGAAAAAACACATGGACCGTTTGCAATAAAAACCAAAGTTGAGGGACCTTTGACCAAATGCCCCCTATTTTTTAGCTTGTTTGCACCATATCCTGTGATATCATGGGATTTATCAATTTCTTTATCTTATACTTTTTGCAACTAAGACACCATTTATAAATTTTCCACACGCCCCACCAGGTACATAATGATTAGTGAATTATAGTTTAAATCACATTTTCTATTACGATAGATGTTTGTTTTCTTTTTAGGAAAATATTATATTGTTGATATTAGATTTCCTAATATGCGTGGTTTTCTTGCTCTGTACCATAATGTTTTTGTATTAGTTATCGGATTTTTGAAGTGGTGGTTGTCTTCGTGAAAAGAAAGAGCATTTCAACTAGTTTCAATCATCTTTGAGGATTGTGATAGAACGTCTTTTGGAGTATTGAAAGCTTGATTCCCAATTTTAGAAAAGATGTCTCCCTATCCATATCTAGTTCAAAGAAGTATAGTTCTTGCCACAATGACCGTGTACAACTTTATTAGAAAAGAACTTATTGTGGATGTATTTTTTCTCTAATATGAGAATGAAGACATAACTTTGGAGGCAAATCATAATAATGATAGTAGTACTTCCAAAGTTGATAAAGCTGTGGACATCAAAGAATAAATGGAGATGTCATTATTTAGAGATGCAATAGTAGATGCCCTCATTCATTCATGATGTTGTTCGGGCTTTTTACTTTTTTATGAAGGGTTGCAAGTAATGTATATTTTGCATTATCATTTTTTGTAATATGTATTCTGATGATGTAATTTTTGACATAATTGGCCCTTTGTGGGAAATGATCAGACTAGCTTATTATTGCAATATATATAATGCACAACATCATCTTATGACATCTAAAATAGGGCCTCGTTGAATTTCAAAAAATCTATAATGAATGTCACATGTAATCTAATGGTAAGATTATATTTTTGAGAAAAGACAATATTTGCCCTTATAATAAGCTCTTATTTGTATGTTTACCAAACAAGATTTTTTAAATAGCTCTATTTCATTTAGATATACTACATGTCTTGCCAAATGGTCTAATCGAAATAGATCTATTTCAAATAGATTTATTTTGGACAGATCTGCTTCAAATAGATAAGAGATGCCAAACAAGGCCTAAGCTTAAGGACTCTAATCTAAAAAAAATACCCCAATCATCTTAGTGTGGACCCTACCCATGATGAGATTGGCACTGTACACTTCACTCTCTATGCAACTTAATTTGTATTGTATAATGATTATATTTCATTAAGTATGTTTGAATATTATTTTATTAATATTATAATGCTAGTGTGCCTACTTGTACTTTGTGTTACTATTTTCATGCATACATGTCATCATTCAACCATTGAACACATTTTGAGTAACTTTGTGTAGGGACCTTGAGGGACTCACCATACCACCTCAATTTCCGGTGATAAAACTGCAATTTGGCCCCTAGTTAGGAAACATGTAGAAGCAGGCCTTTAACTCTGACATGGAAATAAACATAGACTATCATGACCCAAATCCAAGATCACTCTTGGATTCGCAGGTCGGCATTTGGATCACTCCAATTTGTCTCTAACTCCATGGGATCTCTCCCATTGAGTTCATCAAGTGATGTTGGTTCTCCAATTTGTGGGGAACCATCCATTTCATACAGTTCAATAGATACCCTTGCCTTTTTTCTTTTCGGGATATTTGAAATCAAAGAAATTTACATCATGTGATTTTATTTCAAGTAATCTGCCCTTTACATCTAAAACGTAATCTTTGAACAATTCATAGTATCTCACAAAGATACAATGACGATCTAATTTATGTGGATGTGGGATCAACACATGCCCCCAAAGAACCCCAGGGGCATAGATCTCCTAACGAAGGTTTTCTACTAGTTTACAACTAATAGGGGATTTTAGAACATATTTGGAAAGGACTTTATTTAAAATGTATACTACGGTTAATAATGCATCTCCCCAAAGGAAAACTCGTAAATTGGCATGAGCTATCATGGATCTAGCCATATCTAAAAGAGTCATATTCCTTCTAAAAGAGTCATATTTTAATTGGCGAGAAATTCCATTTTCCATACAAAAAGACTTGAAAAATGTGTGTGGTGTATTCACCACCTCAGTCGGTCATAAGGATCTTAATTTTTTTTATCAAATTGGTTTTGTGCTTCTTTTGCTAAGATTTTAAAACAATCTATGGCCTCGTATTTGTGAGGAATAAAAAATGCACGACTATAATGAGAGAAATCTTTAATAAAAGTAATGAGACATTTTGTTTCTTGTCTATTAGGCTCATTCATTGGGTCCACATATATCTGAGTGGATGATTTCAAGGGTGGCTTTGGATCTTTCCCCCTTAGGAAAATGTTTGCTTGTTGTCTTTCCTATCACAAATGATTCACATGGTGGCAACTCAATTTTTATGAGAGATCCAAAGAAACCTTCCATAGCCAATCTGATCATCCGATCTTTACTTATGTTGCCCAATCTTGTGTGCCATTTTATAGACCCGGAAGTCGTATCATGCACCATATAAGAAGATGAAAAACCAACAATAGAATTATGACAATCCAAAATATATAAGTCTCCTAAAATAGAACCCCATACATAAATAAAATTATTTTTCCTAATATAAACTCTATTAAGCGTAAAGCGAAAATTAAAACCGTCCTCACGACACTAAATCAAAATCAATGATTTGGAACGGTGTTTAGGCACAGACCAAAAACATTCGTAATTAGCAGCAGTTTTAAACCATTATCAAGGTCAAAATCGTTCTGAAAGCAAGCCCACCCACTCAAAACCATTGTTAAAAAAATAAAAAAACATGCCATCCTAAAAATGTGGAAAGAGAGAAGAGAACTCTTTTCCCTTGTGGATCTAACAGAGATTGGGTCTTTCAATTTTAGCAGATTCGACACCCAATCACCTCTGATTCGACGCCAGAAGGTGAGGGAGATCGCTAGACGCATAGTTGGTGATCAACGAAAATGATTGATTTGAGGTTTTTCATGTTGTTTGTAGGGTTTTCTTAGGGTTTTGAATCTCGATCTTTGGCTCTGGGAAACTTTGATTGAAATTAGGCGATCTATGAAGAAGAGAAAGATCGAGTTCAAGTTCTTTTAAGTGTTTTTAGGGTTCTTTTTGGCTTTTGCCAGTTGAAATCTGATGAGGAAGATCATTTGCATTTCTGCTGATTTTTTTAATTAGTGTTTGACTCGTAGGAGGGTAATAGAGGCAAATGAATGGTTTGATAAAAAAAGATCACCAGAAACAGATCCACTTAGATTCGATCTACAAGGTGTCATAAGCTTGCGAGCCATTACATTGAAAGGAGGTTTTGCCGCATGCCATGTACATACAATGTCTCATGGAGAACCAAAGTCTTTCCAATAGAGTTGGAAAGAAAATAATTGCCTACACCCAAAACCTGTGCTGGATCTGCACATGGAATAGAAGTCCACGTACATGAGTTCATCACAGAAATTTGGGTCTGTAACTCTGCATGCACCCAAAAAAAAAAAAAAAACAATAGCATCACTGAAAACTATTGTGTGTATAGGTCCATACCTGGCAACTTCCATATGTGTGAACTAAACAATAGGCCATGAGAGGTCCCTCTCAAACACTCTGTGCTAATAATTTTTTTTTTTATATTTACCAACGAACATTCCTCCCTCACAAAAAACGCCTTTCCTCAATGTAAAACTCAGGTCCTGCACCCACACCACCACTTCCTCCTCCCGCCATTCCCCCAAAGCCCCCAGAACCAAGACTGGACTCCCCAAGGAAATTACCGGTCAACCTGAATAATCCGGTCATGTTGTCACAGCCAAAATCTGGGTCCAGTTCGGAGTCCCCTCTAAGCACAAGTAGAACTGCCATGCACATGGAGATAGATAGTAATTCTATCCCTCGCTCCTCCCGGGCAGCTTTATGCCCAACACCGACTTCAGTAATTCAAGCTCTAGGATCCAGCATTAGATACCGGCCGGCCACTCCCCAGCCCCACTCAGATGATAATACACCCGTTGATCTTTTAGAGGAATCTCTCTTGGAAGATAATCAACGCAGCTTGCAAAACACCCTTATTCAGCAATTCTTGGATCACCTGGTCCCCTCTAGGGTGTTAATGAGAAAACAGAGTGCACAAAAAACTAGAAATCTGAGATTTTATTACTCAATATTCACTTGCTTACTACAAACAACTGGATGCCTATAAATAGGCATTTACAAAAGCAACAGTCAGCATAGAACGTGGACCTATCTGCATGCCACAACACAAACTGACTCCTAATTTCTCTAACAACAAAACAGAAATATTTGAAATAGTCAAGCTACCATAATCCTAAAGTTTTGCACCACTAACCAACACTCCCCCTTGATGCAAAACTGGTTACACCAAGTAAATTTCTAAAATAAAGAAACTTTTCTGTTGAGAGTGCTTTAGTAAATCCATCTGCAACTTGATCAATTGTAGAGCAATGCTTCAACTCGATTATTCCATTTGCTATTGCTTCTCTAATAAAATGATGTTTGATTTCGATATGCTTTGTATGCCCATGGAAGACAGGATTCTTTGCCATTAAAATTGTTGCTTTGTTGTCACAAAACAGGTCAGTGGCATTTGATTGACTTTGATGAAGATCTTCAAGAATTCTTCTCATCCATACAGCTTGGCAAGTAGCTGATGTGGCAGCCACATACTCAGTTTCTGCTGATGAAAGTGCAACAGTCTCTTGCTTCTTTGATGACCAGCTAACAGCTCCGCATCCAATGTTGAACATATAGCCAGTCGTGCTCTTCCTGTCTTGTAAAGAACCTGCCCAATCACTGTCAGTAAACCCTATTAAACGAAAGTTAGGAACAGGATAATACCAGATACCATAGTTTATTGTCCCTCGAACATATCGCAGAATCCTTTTTGCTACTCCAAAATGATGCCTAGTAGGCGAATGCATAAATCTTGATATCAAACTCACGGCAAACACAATATCTGGACGAGTGTGAGTCAAATAAATCAATCCTCCAACTATGCTGCGAAAAACTTTAGCATCGGCCCTGCCGCTTCCATCTTCATTGGTTAACCTTTCATTTGCATTCATAGGAGTAGAGGTTGCATTGCAGTTTGACATTCTGAATTTCTTGAGAAGATCATAAACATACTTCCCTTGTGATATGAAAATTCCTTCTTTTGTTTGATGGACCTCTAAACCCAAAAAATAATGAAGCAAGCCCAAATCTGACATGTCAAATTCCTTCATCATGAGTTCCTTAAAATTTTCTATGAGCTTTTTCGAAGAACCAGTGTAGATGATATCATCCACATAGATGCAAACAATGAGCAGGTCTTCACTTTCTTGCATTTTCAAGTAAAGGGTTGGCTCACTCTTACTTCTATGAAACCCATTTTGGTGCAAAAAAATATCAATTCTGCTGTACCATGCTCTTGGGGCTTGTTTAAGCCCGTAAAGAGCCTTTTTCAGTTTGTAAACTCTATCCTCCTTTCCTTCAACCACAAAGCCTTGTGGTTGTTCAACATACACTTCTTGATCTAACTCACCATTTAGAAATGCAGATTTAACATCAAATTGAAATACATCCCATTTCTTATGAGCTGCTAGAGCCAAGATTATTCTGACAGTTTCTAAACGAGCAACAGGAGAAAATGTTTCAAAGAAATCAATACCTTGTTGCTGTGCATATCCCTTTGCGACCAGCCTTGCTTTGTGCTTTTGTACACTCCCATCAGCATTGTACTTTGTCTTGTATATCCATTTCAGCCCTATTGCAGTTTTACCAGAAGGAAGCTCCACCAGGTCCCAAGTTTTATTCCTCTCAATTGCATTGATTTCTTCTTTCATGGCTTGATTCCATTCTTCCGTTGTGCTAGCTTCTGTAAAGCAAGTTGGTTCTGCAACCATTAGTGCAAAATTGCAAGATTCATAAATTTCCCTTAGAGATTTCACCTTTCTAGTCGGAGTACTGTTCGGAGATGAGGAGTTTGAAGACTCGCCACTACTTTGTGAACTGGGTGACATCTCCATTGAAGACGTGTGTGGATCCAGCAATTCCTCCATAGATGTAGATGAATGTGCTTGCTCCATCATAAAGGGAACCTGAACCTGTTCATCTTCATTCCAATTCCAACAATTTTTTTCATCGAAAATGACATCACGACTTATAACCAAGCGACTCGTCTTAGGATTAAACAGACGATACCCTTTAGATTCATGACTATACCCAATGAAAATGCATTTTTCACTTTTGTCATCCATCTTTTGACGAACTTCAGAATTTATAAATGCATAGGCAACACACCCAAAAACTTTCAAGTGGCTTACCTCGGGCTTTCTTCCATGCCAAGCCTCATATGGTGTCATATTTTGGACTGCTTTAGTGGGCGACCGGTTGAGAAGAAAAATGGAAGTTGCTACTGCTTCAGCCCATAGAAAATTTGGAAGCCTTTTTGCCTTTAACAAGCTTCTTGCCATCTCAACCACAGTCTTGTTTTTTCTTTCTGCAACACCGTTTTGCTGCGGTGTATAACTTGTAGTCAATTGCCTGCGAATTCCATGTTCTTCACAAAAAGAGTTGAACTCATTAGAAATAAATTCACCCCCTCGATCAGTGCGCAAAGTTTTGATAAAATACCCACTTTGCTTTTCAACTTGTGCCTTAAAAATCTGGAACTTAGAGAAAGCTTCAGATTTTTCTCTAAGAAAATAAACCCAACTCATGCGACTAAAGTCATCTACAAACAGCAGAAAATACTTGCTTTTGCTTAAGGACTCAGTTTGCATCTGTCCACAAAGATCTGCATGAATAATACCAAGTGGAACTTTGGCTCTCCAAGACTTCCCTACAGGAAATGAGGCCCTTTGGTGCTTGCCATACACACAGCCTTCACATATTACACCAGTGTGAATGATTGATGGTAGGCCAACCACCATTTGCTTTTGACTCAATAATTTCAACCCATTAAAATGCAAATGACCATATCGCAAATGCCACAAAAAGGATTCATTTTCACCTTTGACAACAAGTGCACTCTCTTCAAGAGAAGAAAATTCTAGTGGAAACTTTCTGTTTTCAGTCATTTTCACCTTTAATCCAGCATATTCAGATTTGAGATTACGAATTTCACAAACATCATCATGAAACATGACTGAATAACCTCTTTGAATCAATTGTCCAATGCTTATCAAATTATGAGCCAAACCAGGTATGTAAAAAACATTATCAATATGTTTTACTTTACCTGACTTTGTCCTAACACCAACTATTCCTTTACCTTCAACTTGCACTTGCTTGTCATCTCCAAGCCGAACATGCATCTTAACAGATTCATCAAGACTAAGAAATATATTTCTTAATCCTGTCATGTGATTACTGCAGCCACTGTCTAAGAACCAGATGTCATGCTTACTTTCTTTTACATTAAGACAAGTAAGAAATAGAGAAAGGTCTTCATCAGTTTTTCCATCATCAGTATCTTTTTCAGCATAGTTGTTTTGCTGATTTGCCTTTGTCCAGCAATATTTCTCAATGTGGCCAAATTTTTTGCAATAATTACATTGAGTTCTAAATGCATTGTTACCTCTTTCTGTGGTATTCCTTCCTCTCCCTCTTCCACGATTCTGTGCACGACCTCTACCTGCAGAATGCTGCTGAACACCGCTTCCTTGAGGCTTCAGTTTTTCTGGTGAAACTTCGAGCTTGGACTGAAATGCTTGTTCGCTGACTTTCTCTGCTGATCTATTAATTCTCTGCTCATGTGCTTGCAAAGAACCCATTAATTCATTAATGGAAACAGTAGTCAAATCTTTAGCCTCTTCTATGGCAGCCACCACATGATCAAATTTAGTTGGGAGACTGCGCAGAATTTTTTCAACTACTTTTTTATCAGAAATATCTTCTCCATATGTTCGCATTTGGTTTATAATCACAGTAATTCTAGAGAAAAATTCCTGAACTGATTCACTACTCTTCATGTAAAGAGTTTCAAAATCACGACGCAATGTTTGGAGTTTTATCGTGATTACCTTGTCAGTACCTTGATATTCATCCTTTAATATTTTCCAGGCATCCTTGGATTTATTTGCTGCAGCAATCCTTGGAAAAATACTTTCATGAACAGCTTGTTGTATTACCAGCAGTGCTTTGGAATCCTTTTTCCTGCAATCCTTCAATTCATTTTTCTGGGCAACAGTTAAATTGTTATATGCAGTAGCATTTTCTGGTTCTACATAACCATTTTCAACCAAGTCCCATAAGTCTTGAGACAAAAAAAGTGTCCTCATTTTAATGTTCCAAAATTCATAACTTTCACCATTGAAAATAGGAATCAACGACTGAGACAAGTTCAGAAAGTTACCACTGTTAGCCATAGAAAAAAAAACAGTCTTTGTTGAAACAAACCTTCTGTCAAACAGGTGATGAGCAAGTGAAAAAGATGAACTTCAGTTTCGGCAGCACTATGACTTGCAGTTGTACTCAAATTCGCCCAGCCCAGCCTTTAATCGAACCTGGCTCTGATACCACTGTTAATGAGAAAACAGAGTGCACAAAAAACTAGAAATCTGAGATTTTATTACTCAATATTCACTTGCTTACTACAAACAACTGGATGCCTATAAATAGGCATTTACAAAAGCAACAGTCAGCATAGAACGTGGACCTATCTGCATGCCACAACACAAACTGACTCCTAATTTCTCTAACAACAAAACAGAAATATTTGAAATAGTCAAGCTACCATAATCCTAAAGTTTTGCACCACTAACCAACATAGGGTTCCATCCTAGAGACTCCCAGCCCTTTGGCGCCTTCAAGGCGGGTTTGAGGTTCTTGAACTCCCAAAGGGTTTCTTTCTTTTCAAGTTCACTTCAGTGGCGGATCTTTGCAGAGTTCGTTAGGGCTCCCCCTGGACGGTGGCGGGTTCCCCTTTGGCGGTCACTGCATGGGTCCTTAACTTTGACCCACAACGTGCCTTCATGGGCACAGTACCCTTATGGGTCCGTCTTCCAGGACTACCGTTTGATTTCTGGAGTAAACAGGTTCTACGCCTAATAACTGTTAATGTGACAAGTCCTTCCCAAGCTAAAGCCCAAACCAACCCTATCCTCTTTAACAGAACAACAATAACAACAACCAACCCCCAACCCGACCCAGATGGGGTCATCATAGCTTAGCCCATTTCCTAGACTATTTAGTTTGACCCATTCACCGCATACACCATATAAGGGTTGATTGCGTACCAGCTACAGAAGCCAGCTAAAGAGATGATCTAGTCAAAGTAGCTTGACCACATTAGATTGTTCGAGTTCGTTCTGTTGATATTTTGGCCATCCAATATCCGAATGATGATCTGATTTAACCTGCATGCTTCTATCAGGAGGATCTACATACGGGAGTTGAGCCTTGAACTTTAATGCAATCTAGGGGTTTTCCCAAAACCTAAAAACCAAAGACAGATGGGAAAGAAGGAAACAAAAACATATTTTGGGAAAAATAAATATATGGCTTAATTCCTCTATATGATTCAACCATGCCAATATATAGTTTCCAATACCCAAGTATTTCTTAATTACATAGATATCCCTTGAGGTTTATCTAATTACAATTAAGTCCTTTCGTTTCCTTCATCACAACAAGTTGCAAACCAATGAATTTGACAATGCACTTCAAAGAATTATGTATAAATTTTACTATGGAAAATGGTATGATGAGAATGAAGTCTACTTTGAGGAGTTCCTTAATTTGAGACAAGGAGATTTGACCATTGAGGAATATTCTGATCAATTTTCAAGGTTGTAAGAATATGTGGATTAAATGAGTAAGATGCATGATTTGAACAACTTTTTTAGGGGTTTGAGACCAAACACATTGAAGAATATGATTGACTACAAGCAAGGATCAAAATAGCGGTTGCGGTGGACGTAGCGGCAGATGACCAAAACGCTATGCAACGGGCGATACGTAGCGGTATAGCATTGTGAAAAAAAAAAGTGGTAAAAAAATCTAAAAAAAAAATCCAAAAAACCCAGAATATTGAAAAATGTTAGAATTTGATGCTTTTTTCCTATAGTAACTGGGATAGGGGGATGTAGCAGTCCCTTCAGTGCATAGAGGTTTTGTATTGTCTGAATGATTGTAAAAAAAATATTTTCAATTTTTTTTTTGCATGTTTTCATGTTAGTTAATCTAAGTTAGAAACTATTGTGCATTTCTAAACTCATAATTCATAAGCATAATGGTACATAAAACAAATTATAAAGTAATGCTTAAATAAAGCTTAAAGTTCAAACCAAATGACAAATTAACTACCATTAAATACAAACAGTGTACTTTTGTAAAGAGTTGAGAAAAGAATACCTCTACTAAAACTAAAGGATGTGTTTACCACGATATACCTAGAGAAGAGCCCTCGAGAGGAACTCTATGTATCAGCTTCAATTCGGTGAAATCTTGTGTTTTTTAGTATTCTTTTAAGCATGGAAGGGTAGAAAACTTGCATAGAAATGTTGCCTGGAGAGAAGAAAAGAATAAAGAATCTGTACTATATGTTTTAAAAACTTATGCAGAGTAGATATCAGTCGCGGCCTGTTCAGCAAGTAACAGTCCATAGCGGACTGTGGCAGCCGTAGCGGTTTGTAGTGGCCGTTACATTTGCTAGCCGCGCTAAATTGTTTGTAGCGTAGTGGTTTTGGCCGCTATCCCTAATTTAGTGTAGTGGTTGCATTATCAGTTTGCCGTGGTAGTTGAGGCTGCTACGCTATTTTGAAAATAGAAGCGCTATGTCTAAATCCAAGTAGATCCAAGCAATAAGACATTGCTTTTCCTACTACTCCTCAATAGCCTTTCCTAAAGGTGTCTCTACCCTTGTATGTTTTCAAATTACTAAAAAAACAAAGGATTGGTTGCTACAAAAGATTTGAATTCTTTTGAAGCAAATCAAAATGTTTTTTTCCTCTGTGACGTGCAAAACTCCATTCTTGTGAGGAACTTCTGTCAAGTCAATTGAGGCTATCAGCATCAGCAATTATTTTCTTGTTGGATTTTACATGTTCTTCTTCACTAGATTCATTCGGTGTTAAATCGTGTTGTGACTTTCAAATCTTTGATGGCATTATAATGTGGGAATACGAGTTATAAGTGGTGTCTTTTTGTTGATCATTTCTCTTCAATGAAAAATGTAACCTGTTTACATTAACTTACATACAGGATGAAGCAGAGGACAACTTTGCCATTGTGTTTGCAGCTATGGGAGTAAATATGGAGACAACTCAGTTCTTTAAACGCGATTTTGAAGAAAATGGTTCCATGGAGAGAGTGACCCTATTTCTGAACTTGGTAGGTTTGCCAACTATGGTGCAACATTGTATGTAATACTATTCAGTTTTCATCATGACTTGTATATATGACAATGGTATTGGTATCCTAATTATATTTGTTGAGAAGTTAATGTCTTGTGCTTGTGCTGTGCGTTTCTGAAAGTGTGCTTTGTACAGGCCAATGATCCCACAATTGAGCGCATCATCACTCCTCGCATTGCCCTCACAACTGCAGAGTATTTAGCTTATGAATGTGGGAAACATGTCTTAGTCATATTAACAGACATGAGTTCATATGCAAATGCACTACGTGAGGTAATAACTGTACTATCTGCTTTTAGCAAAAAAAAAAAAAAAGTACTATCTGCTGAGGTTGAGTAACTTTCTGACCCAATTTAATTTAATGTGCACAAATGCAGTTAGATTTATCTTAATTGATTCAGGGTTTTTAGTAACAATAGCATGATAAATTATGATCGCATTTTTGAGTCATGTTACCAATAATGATAGTCGCCATTGAAGCCATGTCCTACTATTTGGGGTCAGATTTGTGAGTTCTTTCCACTTCAGCATATTTAAAGTCATATCTCATATTCTCAGTTACTTCACAATCCATCAGGAATGGCCAGACTGCCCCAACTTTAATTAATCTAATCTGTTTATGCACACCAACCCTCTTGAATTAGCACTGGTCCTGCATTTTACTTTGTTCCGGACATTGTTCACTGTTGGACTTGATCACAGCAAATATACAGTGCATTTACTTCATTGCCATTAAATTTTGAGGACATGAAACTAAGGGCCTGTATCATTTGATATGCCCAATATCTCATTTTCCCCTCATCTATGCCCAAGCCTTTCCATTTGGCTCCCTTGATTGTCATGCAGTCCCAGTGGGTCTCACTGATGTTATGTCTGTGTTTCCTCTATATGTATAGAACTCACGTTTTATACAAGCTTGTGTGACGCAAATTATCCATTTTGGCAGGTATCTGCTGCTAGAGAAGAAGTCCCCGGTAGACGTGGGTATCCTGGGTATATGTACACTGATCTGGCTACCATCTTCGAGCGTGCTGGACGTATTGAAGGGCGAAAGGGCTCCATTACACAGATCCCCATTCTAACTATGCCTAATGACGGTAAATTAAGTATCTGAGATCTCAATGCTTACTCTTGTAGCAAATGTTTTTCTTTGCTGTTGGTTCTGCAATATATGCATGACAAATTTCCTTTCATGGCACAGATTTCACACATCCCACTCCAGATCTTACCGGTTACATCACCGAAGGGCAAATATATATTGATAGGCAGCTCCACAACCGACAGGTACAGTTGTAAAATGTTTAAGCTCATTTGTTATCTGGTATTGTGTCAACTCCTATTATTCCATTCGGTTTCCTTATGAAACCAGTTTGCTATGCAACTTGTGAATCCCATCTGACAAAAGGGAAAAAAAGGCAAACAAGTTTTTGGATCCTTCCAAAGGTATGATGATGCAAAAATCATGGTAGGTAATAGTTTCAAGTTTGTTTATCATGTAATATCAAATGGAAAACAAATTGATCAATGAGCAACATATTGTTATTAACTTGACCAATGTTTTGATGGTCTTGATGTTGCATCTCTCTCTTCAGATTGACGTTGAATTGCTCATAATTGGTGTCATCAATAATAGAATCTGGTTTATGCGGTCTTACTTTTGTTAAAGGCTGCATTTGGTTCTTTGCTGTTTTGGCAGTGAAAGAAATTCTCATCTGTGGTTTTTTACTGGGTGGAACTGTCACGCCCTCAAAAGTGAAACCGGGGTTATGCGTGAGATTAGGGCCAACTAAAAATTTCTTGACATTAAACAAATGCATCCTGGCCCCAATCATGTTCCATCCGGATCGAAGACCGCTGTGAGGTGGAAACATTTCCTCAAATATAAATTACAAAGAGCGGAAGCTTCATAAATGCAAGTGGTATCTTAAAGATGTATAATTTTAGAGCAAATACTGAATAAATTAACTAAATTCAAGTTTAAGACTGTTAACAAAAGTATTAAGTACCACATTACGCCACACCAAAACTTGGGCCTAATCAAAATGATAAAGAACCAAAAGATGAAACTAATCAGCCATAGCATGAGGGCTCTCATGTACGAGGTCGATACGGCTATACAAGGCCGTCCGTACTGTACTCTAGGAAGTCATCAGGCTGATCTGCTTGAACCTCTTCCGTCGCTTCCTCACCCTCGGGATAGAAAGGCTCGGTACCTATGCACCAAGAGTAGCATCATCAACACAACGGTCGGCAAGCAATATATATATATATATAAAGCATCAAGATATGCAGTACGAATGAGAGTAAACGATAACCAAGATTATATGAAATGAGTAGCATCTGAATCAATGACAAGAATAACAAAGTGGAAGGTCCAAACATAATATCAAGGTAATCAAAGTAGCTGGTCCGGACATTCCATCGATGTGGTCGAAAATGGTGTCCAATAGTAATCCGATCTGCAGACGGCCTACTCGGCTCATGGGCGACTCGACCAGAGGGTATGGCCCAAGCGCATTCAATCTTGCCACAAGGTTCTCTAATGGCTCATGGGCGACTCGACTAGAGAATATGGTCCAAGTGCAATCAATCTTGCCTCCAAGTAAATCCTCTAATGGCTCATGGGCGACTCGACCAGCGAATATGGTCCAAGCGCAATCAATCTTGCCTCTAGCAAACGAAATATCAAAAAGGGATTCTAAATCCATCATCTAAGTTCTCCATGTGATCCACAAACCAAGAAAAACAAACGAAGCTAAAGAACATGCAGATAGTACCAAACGGTACGATTCAGAATCAAAAGCGATGACAATCCAATCCTAAGTATAATGTTAATCCTGAAGCATCGTACAACCTACTCAGTCAACGAAAGGGGTTAGGGTTCACGATACCCGGACGAACAATCTTCGTGCATAGATTTAAAGAAGGGTATCCCGTTATAAACCGATACAACTAGATTAACCGTGAAAGATGTCGGTTCAAAACATCTTCACATAAGTCAGGTGAGTCCACAAAAGGGGTTAACCAAGTCCCACCTAAGTCCATCCAAGAATGGGGTAAAAATCTTCCCCAAGAAGGAAAATACAGTTGGCTCAGTCGACCTGGCCCTTGGCCAGTCGACCCCCTACACAGCGAGCCCGGTCGACCTGAGGAAGTCAGGTCGACCTCCTCCTAGTGTACCCGGTCGACCCGGCCCAGGCTCGGTCGACCGGCAGTTGTAACTGAAAATGTGCAACAGTAATTTGGTCAGGTTCCAGGGAACCTGACCCTGTGTCGCCGGTCGATCGGGCCCCTTGGCCGGTCGACCGCATACACTGTGCAAACAGAACTGCAGGTTCTGTTTCTGCAGTGAATGGGTCCAAATCCATTCCTTTCTCCTTTGAACCTGATATGCAACCAAACCATGCATATTACAAGTCTAAACTAACCCAAACAATCCCTCTAATCAAGTCATCAATATACAAATCCATTTCATTAGGCTAACAACCTAATTATCATGTTTTCAAACCCTAAAAGCATCCAATGAACCAATAACATCTAAAACATCATTTTTCCAAATAAATCAAGGGAGACAAACATATCAAGCATAAATATAAACATATATACTTGCCTTAGATGAAGAGCTCAAGAAATCCAAGAGAAATTTGGGGAAAAACCCTCTTTGAGCTCAAAATTGGGGAAAATGGTTTCCAAACTAAAAACCTCTCGACAAATGAAATGCAAGGGGTGGGGTGAGCTTATCTAAACCATTTCTAAACCAAAGGAAGACGATTAGTTAGACCTAAAAGCTTGAGAAGCCTACCTTTGAATGGGTTGTGAGTGAAAAGCTTAGAAAAGGAAATGGTTGAGGTCTTGAAAGCAAGAAGAAGAAGATTGGAAGCTTCGCCGTCGACGTCGGAGCTCTGGTGATCGTCGGCAGTGTGGAGGCAGTGGAGTTGAGAGAGAACAGTGAGTGAAAGAAGAGAGAATGAAAGAAAGGGTGGGTTGGCTTATATTAGGTTAGGTAAGGTTTTATTCTAAGTTTAGTCCTTGGGTTTGGTAAGGTGATTATTTGGGCCTCTTCGGGGCGTCGAATCGAAACGCGACTGAAGACTAAAGTTCATGAAATGTCGAGACCTACCCGATGCACCCAAACTCACAAAAACTCATAATCTCATAAAAACCCCTGAAAACTCCCAAATTGCAAACCACCCCTTTACTCTACCCAAACGCACTCCGAATCACGCGAGGCTTCGCATGCGAGGTCCAAGCGATAAACCCGACTTGCTAAGACTCTAAACACACTTACTAACTAATCAAGCAATTAATTATAATTAATAGGAGATTAGCATGTGGGATGTTACATCCTCTCCCGCTTAGGCTATTTGGTCATCGAAATCTCTAACACACCTCTGGCAATAACTCTGGATACTTCTCCTTGACTTGGTCCCTGAGTTCCCAAGTTGCTTCCCTTGGACTGTGATGTTCCCACTGTACTTTGACCCAATGAATGGTCCTTGTCCTCAACACCTGCTCCTTCATGTCTATGATCTTCTTCGGTCTCTCTACAAACGTAGCATCTGGTTGAACATCCAAAGGCTCGTGCTGTAGCACGTATGACGGGTCTAGAACGTACTTCCTTAGCATCGAAATGTGAAAAACTCTGTGAACTCCTGCTAACTCTGCTGGTAGTACCAATCTGTAAGCTACCTCACCAACGCGAATATCAATCTCAAACGGTCCAATGTACCTTCGAGCCAATTTCCCTTTCTGACCGAACCTCATAGTTTCTCTAGTCGGTGAGACTTTGAGAAACACCTTGTCTCCAACCTGAAATTCCAAATCTCTTCTCTTGGGGTCTGCATAGCTCTTCTGACGGTCCCTTGCAATCTTCAGTCTGTCGACGATCTGCTTTACCTTCTCACTAGTATCGCTGATGATCGAAGGTCCATGAAAACTCCGAACACCAATCTCTTCCCAACAAATTGGGGTCTTGCACTTCCGTCCATACAATGCCTCGAACGGTGCCATCCCGATACTGGAGTGATAACTGTTGTTGTAGGCAAACTCACATAAAGGAAGACTCTTCTCCCAGTCCTTTCCAAAATCTAAAACACATGCCCGCAACATATCCTCCATAGTCTGGTTTGTCCTCTCAGTCTGGCCATCGGTCTGAGGGTGGTACACAGTGCTAAAACTCAATGTAGTACCCAAATCTGCCTGCAAACTGACCCAAAATCTGCCCACAAACCTCATATCTCTGTCTGAAACAATGGAATCTGGAATACCATGCAATTTGACTACATTGTCAATGTACTTGTGTGCCAAAATATCCATGGATCCTCTCATCTTCATCAGAATGAAGTGTGCCGACTTGGTGAGTCTGTCAACAATCACCCAAATGCTATCATTCTCCATCGTGGGTGGTAGTCCTGCAACGAAGTCCATGGTGATGTGCTCCCACTTCCATTCCGATGTCTTCAAGGGTTGGAGTAACCCTGGAGGTTTCTGATGCTTAACCTTCACTTGCTGACATACTAAGCATCTCGAGACAAATTCTGCAATCTCTTTCTTCATGTTATTCCACCAATAGAAGCTCTTCAAGTTCTGGTACATCTTGGTGCTCCCTGGGTGGATAGCATAACGAGAATGGTGTGCCTCAACCATAATCTCGTTTCTCAAATCATGCACAGCTGGCACACACAATCTGTCCTGGCAATACAACACTCCATCTATGAGTCTGAATTTTAGCCTGTCTGCTATGCTGTCTATCAGTCTGACTAACTCTGGATCCTCGGTCTGACTGCTCTTGATCCTGCTGAGAATCTCTGGTTCCCAAGTATGCATGTTGGCAACCATGACTCTCTCACACTGAGGCTGAAACTCTATGGCCAAATCTCTAAATAGCCCTGTCAAAGACCACTCTGTCTGCAAACATCTGGTATTCGCTGTCTTTCTGCTTAATGTATCTGTAACTACACTTGCTTTCCCGGGATGATACTTTATCGGAAAATAGTAGTCCTTGATGTATTCCATCCATCTGGTCTGCCTCATGTTCAAATCCTTCTGTCCAAACAAATACTGAAGACTCCTGTGATCCGAATGAACCTCGAATTTCTCCCCGTACAGGTAGTGTCTCCACATCTTCAGTGCCATCACCACTGCTGCAAGCTCCAAGTCATGAGTAGCGTATCTCTTCTCGTGTTCTTTCAACTGCTGGACCCGTAGGCCACTACTTGTCCTCCCTGCATGAGTACGCATCCCAATCCACTGCCTGAAGCGACTGTGAAAATCGAAAATCCTCCATTCCCCGTAGGTAATGTAAGGATAGGGGCTGCGGTCAATCTAGTCTTCAGCTCCTGAAAATTAGCCTCACACTGCTCTGTCCACACAAAAGGAACATCCTTCCTTGTCAATTTGTTCAATGGGGCTGCAATACTGGAGAATCCCTTCACAAATCTTCTGTAATAACCTGCCAAACAGAGAAAACTCCTGATATCTGACACTGACTTCGGGCTTTGCCAACTAACTACTGCTTCAATCTTCACTGGATCCACTGATAAACCTTCCTTAGAGATGATGTGTCCAAGAAAAGACACTTACTCAGGCCAAAACTCACACTTACTAAACTTGGCATAGAGCTGATTCTCTCTCAGAATCTGCAATGAACTCCTCAAATGCTCTGCATGCTCATCTCTGGACCTCGAATAGACTAGGACATCATCTATAAATACGACTGTGAACCTGTCTAAGCATGGTGCAAAGACTCGGTTCATCAAAGCCATAAATACTCCCGGTGCGTTGGTCAGCCCAAATGGCATAACCAAGAACTCATAATGTCCATATCTGGTCTTGAAGGCTGTCTTCTGCACATCCTGATCCCTGACTCATATCTGATGGTACCCAGATCTCAAGTCTATCTTGGAGAAATGCTGTGCTCCCTGCAACTGATCAAACAACTCATCTATCCTATGTAACGGATACTTGTTCTTGATCGTAACCTGATTCAGCTGCCTGTAGTCTATGCACATACGCATCGAACCATCCTTCTTTTTCACAAACAAAACCGGTGCACCCCATGGTGACACACTCGGTCTCATGAATCCTCTGTCCAAGAGATCCTGCAATTGGACTTTCAACTCCCGCAACTCCGTTGGAGCCATGCGGTAAGGTGCTTTCGATATCGGTGCTGTCCCTGGCACAAGCTCTATCGTGAAATCAATCTCTCGGACTGGTGGTAATCCAGGTATCTCCTCCGGAAAGACATCCGGGAACTCACAAACAACTAGAATATCCTCCACTGCTTTGGATAATTTTTCCTCCGTGATAAATGCTACATAGCCCTCACATCCACTTCTAATCAATCTGTCTGCCCTCAGGGCTGAGATGACTCTAGTGGACATGGGTCTCCTCTCCCCAACAATCTCTACACTGCCTGCCAAAACTTGTAATCTGACTGTCTTGTTGAAGCAATCCATCACTACTCTGTAGGTGGATAACCAATCCATTCCTAGTATCACATCAAAGTCTTTCATCCCTAGGATGATCAAATCTGCTGATAGAATATAGTCTCCCACCTGCACTTTACATGCCGGATAATAGGACTCACACGGAACTGTCTTTCCTAAGGGAGTACTAACAAGTAGAATGCAATGCAATGGAGCTACATCTCCCACCAAGCATGCAGCAAATATAAGTGACACGAAAGAATGGGTGGAACTAGAATCAAATAAGACTCTAGCAGGTACATCTGAGACAGAAAGTGTACCTTCCACCATCCTCCGGCTTCTTCGCCTTTCTGCAATTCCAAGGCCTGAAGTCTGCCGTGCTGCTGAGGCCTCTGCTGCTGCCACTGCTGTCCCTGTGGTCTCTGCTGCTCATATTGCTGGCCCTGCTGGCCTTGCTGTCTCTGCTGCCCCTGGGGCCTCTGATGCCCTCTAATCGGCGGTGGCGTTGGAAGTCTAAATTGCTGCTGCTGCTGCGGTGCACGAGGCTGCTGCGGAGGTGCCTGCCTCAAAGGCTGCGCTGCAAGTGGTGGCCTAGGAGGAGCTGCATTCCTCACACCTTGCCCTTGCGCCTGGGGGCAATCTCTCCTTTGGTGGTCCATCGAACCACATTGAAAACAAGCCCCCGAACCCCGTCTGCAGCTCGTAGATGAATGCGAATCCTTGCCACAATGCGTACAGTAAACCGCACGTGCTTGGTCAAATCTAGGTTTCTTGCCCTGCTGCTGGTATTGTGGACGCTGCTGAAACTGCCTCGAACCTTGACTCCTAGCCTGCACCTTTGGTTGTCGAAGCTGTTGTGCATAAAGGGTTTTCTTGCGAATGGACTCCTCAGCCCAATATGCACGCTTGAGGTTCTCCTCATAAGTAAGTAGGGTGACAGATGTCACCTCTATCTGAATATCGGGTCTCAGTCCCCGAATGAACCTCATCACCTTGTCAGCCTCAAGACGAACCAGGGTCGGTGCAAACCTAGATAGGTTGGTGAACTTTTGCTCATACACTTGAACGGTGTCCTCCCCCTGCACTAAGGACTCAAACTCCACAAGCTTCTGGGCTTGGATGTGGGGTGGAATGTACTTGGTACAAAATAGTGTCTGAAATGACGTCCAAGCAATGTCGTCCTCTATCATGTCATAAGGTGTTTTGACCGATTTCCACCACATCTCTGCCACTCCCCGGAACATGTAAGCTGCCAACTGAACCCGTTCCTTTCCCGAGCACTGGAAGACCTGAAAGATCTTCTCCATCTGGACTACCCACTCGTCAGCGTCGAGAGGGTCCTCATTCCCGTAGAACACTGGTGGGTTCCTCTTCTTAAACTTGTCATATATATCATTCAGATCTGTAACTCGAGCTGGCATGACTATCTGAGCTGCAGGGGCTGGTCTCTGTAAGAACTGTAGCATCTGATCCTGGAAGGTAGCCTGGTCTGCCCTCTGCTTGTTCTGGTCCTCCCTTTGCTGGGTTTGATTTCGAGTTTGTGCCTCTTAGGCAGTCACAAAGGCTTGCATCAACTGGTTGAACCTGCCCTCCACGGAGTCATTAGCACTTGGACTGGCATTGTCATTGCAGTGGTTAGAGCGGGTATGTCCCCCAGCCATTTTGCAACGTAAGAAACGTTAGTCCTATGGGACTCAATCTAGCATACAAACTATACAATCTACAAAAACTATGATACCCAAAGAAAACCAATCCTCACACGTCTTAGGTTTCTACTTGTTTTTAACCTAAAAACCAGCACTGCTCTGATACCAACTTGTCACGCCCCCAAAAGTGAAACCGGGGTTATGCGTGAGATTAGGGCCGATTAAAAATTTCTTGACATTAAACAAATGCAACCTGACCCCAATCATGTCCCATCCGGATTGAAGACCGCTGTGAGGTGGAAACATTTACTCAAATATAAATTACAAAGAGCGGAAGCTTCATAAATGCAAGTGGTAGCTTAAAGATGTATAGTTTAAGAGCAAATACTGAATACATTAACTAAATTCAAGTTTAAGACTGTTAACAAAAGTATTAATTACCACATTAGGCGACACCAAAACTTGGGCCTAATCAAAATGATAAAGAACCAAAAGATGAAACTAATCAGCCATAGCATGAGGGCTCTCGTGTACGAGGTCGATACGGCTATATAAGGCCGTCCGTACTGTACTCTAGAAAGTCATCAGGCTGATCTGCCTGAACCTCTTCCGTCGCTTCCTCCCGCTTGGGATAGAAAGGCTTGGTACCTATGTACCAAGAGTAGCACCATCAACACAACGGTCGGCAAGCAATACAAATATAAAGCATCAAGATATGCAGTACGAATGAGAGTAAACGATAACCAAGATTATATGAAATGAGTAGCATCTGAATCAATGACAAGAATAACAAAGTGGAAGGTCCAAACATAATATCAAGGTAATCAAAGTAGCTGGTCCGGACATTCCATCGATGTGGTCGAAAATGGTGTCCAATAGTAATCCGATCTGCAGACGGCCTACTCGACTCATGGGCGACTCGACCAGAGGGTATGGCCCAAGTGCATTCAATCTTGCCACAAGGTTCTCTAATGGCTCATGGGCGACTCTACTAGAGAATATGGTCCAAGCGCAATCAATCTTTCTTCCAAGTAAATCCTCTAATGGCTCATGGGCGACTCGACCAGAGAATATGGTCCAAGCGCAATCAATCTTGCCTCTAGCAAATGAAATATCAAAAAGGGATCCTAAATCCATCATCTAAGTTCTCCATGTGATCCACAAACCAAGAAAAACAAACGAAGCTAAAGAACCTGTAGATAGTACCAGACGGTACGATTCAGAATCAAAAGCGATAGACAATCCAATCCTAAGTATAATGTTAATCCTAAAGCATCGTACAACCTACTCAGTCAACGAAAGGGGTTAGGGTTCACGATACCCAGACGAACAATCTTCGTGCATAGATTTAAAGAAGGGTATCCCGTTGTCCCGTACCGTTCAAGATTGAGATAGGTTATAAACCGACACAACTAGATTAACCGTGAAAGACGTCGGTTCAAAATATCTTCACATAAGTCAAGTGAGTCCACAAAAGGGGTTAACCAAGTCCCACCTAAGTCCATCCAAGAACGGGGTAAAAATCTTCCCCAAGAAGGAAAATACAGTTGGCTCAGTCGACCTGGCCCTTGGCTGGTCGACCCCCAACACAGCGAGCCCGGTCGACCTGAGGAAGTCAGGTCGACCTCCTCCTAGTGTACCCGGTCGACCCGGCCCAGGCTCGGTCGACCGGCAGTTGTAACTGAAAATGTGCAACAGTAATTCTGGAACCTGACCCTGTGTTGCGCCCAGTCGACCGCATACACTGCGGAAACAGAACTGCAGGTTCTGTTTCTGCAGTGAATGGGTCCAAATCCATTCCTTTCTCCTTTGAACCTGATATGCTACCAAACCATGCATATTACAAGTCTAAACTAACCCAAACAATCCCTCTAATCAAGTCATCAATATACAAATCTATTTCATTAGGCTAACAACCAAATTATCATGTTTTCAAACCCTAAAAGCATCCAATGAACCAATAACATCTAAAACATCATTTTTCCATATAAATCAAGCGAGACAAACATATCAAGCATAAATATAAACATATATACATGCCTTAGATGAAGAGCTCAAGAAATCCAAGAGAAATTTGGGGGAAAACCCTCTTTGAGCTCAAAATTGGGGAAAATGGTTTCCAAACCAAAAACCTCTCTACAAATGAAATGCAAGGGGTGGGGTGAGCTTATCTAAACTATTTCTAAACCAAAGGAAGAAGATTAGTTAGACCTAAAAGCTTGAGAATCCTACCTTTGAATGGGTTGTGAGTGAAAAGCTTAGAAAAGGAAATGGTTGAGGTCTTGAGATCAAGAGGAAGAAGATTGGAAGCTTCGCCGTCGACGTCAGAGCTCCGGTGATCGTCGGCAGTGAGGAGGCAGTGGAGTTGAGAGAGAACAGTGAGTGAAAGAAGAGAGAATGAAAGAAAGGGTGGGTTGGCTTATATTAGGTTAGGTAAGGTTTTATTCTAAGTTTAGTCCTTGGGTTTGGTAAGGTGATTATTTGGGCCTTTTCGAAGCGTCGAATCGAAACGCGACTGAAGACTAAAGTTCATGAAATGTCGAGACCTACTCGATGCACCCAAACTCACAAAAACTCATAATCTCATAAAAACCCCTGAAAACTCCTAAATTAAAAACCACCCCCTTACTCTGCCCAAACGCACTCTGAATCACGCGAGACTTCGCACGTGAGGTCCAAGCGATAAACCCGACTTGCGAAGACTCTAAACACACTTACTAACTAATCAAGCAATTAATTATAATTAATAGGAGATTAGCATGTGGGATGTTACAGGAACTATCGGAGCTAAAATGCCTTATGTACTGTTAATATGAGAGAGAGAGAGAGAGAGAGAGAGAGAGAGAGAGAGAGCATGCCATTTCGAGATTTCTGAGCTAAAAAGTGGAACTACAGTTTCCCGGACTCCCATATGGAGAGTGCTTATTGTTCTATTAAGTTAATAGTGTTCTATTAAGTTAATTGTTCCATTTCGAGATTTCTGAGCTAAAAAGTGGAACTACAGTTTCCCGGACTCCCGTTGGAAAACGGGGATCCAAACATGGTGTTAACAAATTTATAATTCATACAACTGCCTGCAGCCTCATATGATTCATGATCAGAGCCATCGAATTTGATTCAATTTTCAGAATATCACAGATCATGTTTGGCATTTTATGTTAATTAATTGTTCTTTTTTTGTTTAAATTTTTTTATGCAATTATAGCCTGTAAGTTAATTGTTACTTTTGGTTTGTATCTTCCATAGATATACCCACCAATCAATGTTCTTCCATCTCTTTCACGACTGATGAAGGTAATGTTTGGTTTTGCACTCTTGTTTGAAATGTTCTAAGCTCCTTTTAAATTAATTGAGATGCATGTAGAGCTAGCCATTAACATTTAACAATGCATTACAAGAAAAGTGACAATTAGCGGCAGTTTATAGCGGCAGTTTATTTATCCGTCACTATAGATAAGTATTAAGTTAGAAAAAGCGGCGGAAATTATATTTTGCTACTATAATAGCACATATAGTAGCGGAAAATATATTTTGCTACTATAAACATCATATAGAAATTACAAACATATATATAGTATATATAGCAGCAGTAAATTTATTATGCCACTATGTACGTATAGCAGCGGATCATATATTCCGTCACTACATCAATTACACATTACAATTATTTACGTATAGCAGCAGAACGTATATTCTGTCACTACATCAAATACACATATATTATGTATAAATACATATATACATTACAAATCTATTAACACTTATATGTATAGCAATACATATATACATTACAAATCTATTAACACTTATAAATATAGCAGCAGTAAATTTATTTTGCCACTATTTACGTATAGCAGCAGATCATATATTCCGTCACTACATCAATTACATATTACAATTATTTACGTATAGCAGCAGAACGTATATTCCGTCACTACATCAATTACACATTACAATTATTTACGTATAGCAGCAGAACGTATATTCCGTCATTACATCAAATACACATATATTATGTATAAATACATATATACATTACAAATCTATTAACACTTATATGTATAGCAATACATATATACATTACAAATCTATTAACACTTATAAATATAGCAGCAGCAAATTTATTTTGCCACTATTTACGTATAGCAGCAGATCGTATATTCCGTCACTACATCAATTACACATTACAATATTTACGTATAGCAGCGGAACGTATATTCCGTCACTATATCAAATACACATATATTATGTATAAATACATATATACATTACAAATCTATTAACACTTGTATATATAACATTGAAAAGTATACTTCGTACGAAATACGTATAGCAACAGAAAATAGATTATGCCACTATTTACATATACAAGCGTTTTTAGCAGCGTCCAGTATTATCCGCTACTATACGTTTTAGCAGCATCCACTCTTTTCCGCTACTATACGTTTAAACCCCGCCTCAAGTCCCCGCTCCCACTGCATCCCCAAAACCCCACTGTCAGCAGCGTCCAGTCCAAAACCATTTTCGTCTTCCCCAAAAACCTATTCTCTGAGATCCCGCTCCCCAAAACCCTAATCTACACAGAGAAGAAGAAGAAGCAGCCATCGACATCAGCTTCAGACCTGATCGAGGTTTGGAGCTTCCAGCAGCTTCGAGGTTTCAGACCAGATCAACATCAGAGAAGAAGAAGCAGAAGCCAGAGCAGCGAGCAGCACAATACATTTTGTTTGGAGCTTCCAGCAGCTTTGAGGTATCAGATCTGATCGACATCGGAGAAGAAGAAGAAGGAGGTAAGACCTACTTCCCTGCATTTTCCTATCTTCGATCTGCACAATACATTCCTTTTTTTTTTCTCACAAATCGCTTGTGAGATCTGTTTGGATTTTGCATGGATCTTCGATCTGCACAATACATGGTGTTTCTACGACTGAGGTAATCTACGTTTCAAATTCTCTTTCTCCCCTTTCCATTTCATCACCAAAAAAACCCCAATCCATTCATCACAGTTTTAGCTTTGAGTAGATCCGAACCCTTTTTTTTTTCTCTCTCTTTTTAAAATGTTGTTGTTTGACTATGTTAGGTTTTCTTCCTAAGAGTAAAACCAGAAGATGATAATGGTGATGGTTTATTATGCTCTGCATTTATTATAATTATGAAGAAGAAGAAGAAGAAGAGCTTAGGGTATTTTTGTTTTTGTGGATATCAGGGTTTTCTTGATGATGGTAATGATAATTGGAGATTAGATGGATAGATAGAGAAGAGATTGTATTACAATTTCCGAAATGTAGAATCTTTTTAATCTTGCTTTGTCACTTTTGAGTAGAAAGCAATGAACAAACTCCAGATCGATTGGATACACACACATACACAGTAACAGAAACCTAAGAACAAACTCCAGGTCCATGAACTGAGCAGAAGTTGTATTAGCTGTATTATTTTTGTTGCAAAAGTATATGTGCTTTTAAGAAAACGGAAGATTTCTTTCTTTGGCTTTCCTACAGATGTAAGGGGTAAAATCAATGTTCTCTCATTTAATCACTTGGCTATATCATCACCCTGTAAAACAAGTAGAGTATATCAGTTTATGCTTCTGTCAACCAGCATCTATCTTGTCGCATTTTTGTACTTTGCATGCGTGGAATGGGAGAGCAAAATGTTTATAATTTATGAGAATTAGGGGATATTATGGTTGTTTTTGAGCAGTTTGCTATTTCAACACTTGGGTGAATGTTGATGTCTGGGGTGATGCTTTTTCACCGAACTTGATTGTCAGGTAATGAGGTCTTGTTTCTGGCATGGCCTCAAAGGCAGCGGTCTTTTTCTTTATCTATCCTGCTGCCTCTTGAACCTTGGTAAGTTTGCTGAACAATTCACTTCTTCCAAATGAAACAGGAGACAAGTGAGCCCAAACTAATCCTTGATTTCACCATCAATGTATGGCCACAGATTCCATTGCTTGTAAAGGGTCAACCTTGATTTCTCTTTGAGATACCTTTTGGGTGCATCCAAATAAGTCTTGATTGTTGCCAACTTATAACTCAATTTGAGAAATTATACTTACTGCTTTAGATCTCCACTGTGATGCTGTTATTTTGCAAACCGACAGATCAATCAAACCCGACTTGCTCTGAATTGGCAGGGAATATTCACCTTTGGATTGAACATATGAAAGCACATGATTTATTCAATGGGGGAATTGGATATGACAGTTTGAAGTCACAAACCTAAAATGGTCAGCCTAAAGTGGGCTTCACTTGGGCCTTGCGTGGGTAGTCCAATGGATGGAGAAAGCTACTTTCAGGTTTGCAAATGTTAGGCCCCCAGTTCTGAAGTCCAGATATTGACCTGGTGAGACTCTGATTGAGAAGGAAATTACCAGGTGAAGGTGCATTTGACACCAACTTCGAGGATGTGGATAGGGATGAAAATGGACTAGTTCATGTCGATTCAGTGTACTTGGATCTGAATTGGTGAAAGGGATCTAGACTGAATTGGTGAAGTTGAAACGAACACTGGAACTGCAATCTTTTTCAATCTACAAATTTGAATTATCTAATCATATCCCTGCAAACCCGGGATGCATCACTAACATGAAGCAAAGTGCACCCACTAAACACTAGCTGGCCCTGTTGGATTTCACATTTGCAATCATACTTTCCCAGTATTCGATTCGATTCGAAGAGATTAGAAAAAAAGATATTCTTTCAGCTTTATCTAGGGGACATCGTTAGTGAAATCTGAATCATCTTCCTCTTCTGTAGTGAAACATCTTCATAGGCTTTTTTTCTTTTCAATATCCTATAAAACATCATCCAGATTACGGTCTACTTTAGTGCTTCATTGTTTTTCGGATCTAGGGATACTTGTTCTTGTTTCAAAAGATCTTAAATGAGTACAAGACTACAGCCATCATTGAAGATGCATACTTGCCATTTTGTTGAACGGATGTTCTTACTATTATCTGATACGGACTTAAGATAATTGAGTTTCTGTAAATTATTCTCACATACTATTGGCTAATGAAAGAAATCATGTACAGAGTGGTTTCATAACAGATTAGTTACAGAGGATAAGAACTGAAACGCAAATAGCTAAGATAAGATAAGGTTTGGTAGTGGTTGAGATTTCATCTTGACCCATTCTCCTTAATACAGATTACAGCCACTGTTTAGTTCTTTTTAGTTTTTCTCTTTTACTTTCTACTAGCTAATTTCAATTCCAAATCCGGATGGCTTAGATATCAGCCATCGAATTTAGACGGTGGATAATCACGTCATGTATCTGTACTTGTGTCATCACCTGTGCAGCTGCACTGATTAAGACTTTATTGGGTGATTATCTTGGCTAGATTACTAGATTATCTATAATGCATCCTACATTGCTAGTCATCTAATTCTATTAAGACCTTAGAATGACTAGTCACCTTCAAATGGGGAGAGGAGACTTTCTAGTTTGATCAATTCCTGTGATTGCATTTGGATTGAACAGATAGCAATGTCCATATGATTTGACTTTTGGCATCTGGTGGGGCCAGTGAGCCTTTCAAACTTTCCATATATGTCCTGTTTTTTTTTTTTTTTTCAATTTCTTTCCAATAAAACGATGAAGAGGATATGGATTCCCAAGCTCAGTTAACTAAAAGGAATGAGATTCATGAAGAATCATAAAAAAATTCCAGGTGGATAAATATACCAAGCAAGAACTCACAAAATCAAACAGAATTCTCACACTCTTGATCTACTGAGATGACACAGTGATGTGATGAGTCAATGAAGTATGCTGTCTCAAAATTGTGATGAGCTTGGCCTAAACTGTACCTTTCTTAGCTGCATTTCTGCCCTGCTAGGTTGAGCTTTTCACTTCATTTTCTAAGCTTAATTATTAGAAAAGCATAATTTTCCACAATGGTTGCTGCTCATATCAATTGGTTCTAGAAATAGTTTCAGCCTGCTTAGTTACACCATTTTAAACTGCATGCGGTGCAGGTGGAGCTTGTATGTCGGGTAGCCACAGTGCTCTTGCAAACACATCATAACCAACTGATTGCAACCCTAGCAGCGAGACCTGTCTTGACCATACTGAAGGACATTCTTTATGAAAGAGTGAAGGTAATCTCTGGTGCTAGTTGTATGTTTCTTCCATATTTGTGATCAAGTTGAATGCCTCAACATTGTGATTCAGATCATATCAAGTGAGTTTGGGCCCAACTCTAGGTCTGCATGCACATTCTGAAAATCAACTGATTGTCTTATTTTTTGAAAAATGTGGCTACCATAAAACTCTAGCAACTGTCCCTAGTATTCATGGTGTTTTTTTAATTCTTGTTATACAGAGTTTACCTTTTAAGTTTCTTTCATCAGCTTGCATTAAATTGGAATTTGGGTTTTATCAAATACAGTGCAGTTGGTTTGGAAGAGGGTTTGGTGGTGGCTGCATGGAAGAAGGGATGGGTGTTGCTGATTTTGGAATTCTTTTTAAACTTCAACAGAATCTAGCAGATTTAAATTCAAGTGGGTACATGAAGGAGTTTGAGTAAGTGAAACGAATTATGTGGCTATTTCTCAAAGGCCTTCCTGCATTTACCAGACAATCATCATAAGACAGCCTCTTGAATGTGTTTGGATTAACTATCCTCGCTGCTGCAAACCACCCACAATGAACATGGATGTTGGAAGGGGCACAACCAGACATGCAGGTGCTTGCAATTTGAACTATGTACTGTGGGATCCCTGATGATGAACTTTTGCTTTGAGAAATGCTTATGTCTCTCTTTGTACATATCCCTGCAGGCAAAAGAACATTAGTGAAAAATTTTAGGATGTCAGAGATTGTTTTTTTTTCTCTTGGTTGGGAGAGAACATTAGTGAAATTAAACATGTAAGAAATTTCTAAGTATGCAGAAGTAAGAAAACAAGGTGTAGAAAATACACCTTGTTCACAACATATCATTAGAAAAACATAGATCCATGGTTTTCTTTATTTTCAGCAGAACATATGCTGATGGTTTGATTTATTTCTCATCTCATTTTTAGTTATTCACAGTACTAACAATTAGGCCACAAGAGATATTTCCTTAAAACTTAAATTTAATTACTTAGACTTTACTCTCTTTTATTTCAGATTGACAGTCCGTTAGTTGTGAAAAAACATTATGGACAAGAGTTGGACTCTTGAGCTGAGAGTGAGCATTGCATATGAAGAAGGGGTCAAACAATTCCTTGACTTTGCATTTGCTAATTCAATATCAAAGGAAAGGATCAAATGTCCATGTAAGAATTGCAGTAATGTATATTATAGATCTCGGGATGAAGTATATGAACATCTGATATGCGATGGATTTGAAAAGGGTAATGGCTGTGGTGTTTGGGTTTTTCATGGTGAAATTTTTGCATCACCACATCAAAGGTCTCCTAATGCTACCTTGGATGAAGATGCACCGGATGAAGTAGAAGAAGAAGAAGAAGAAGAAGAAAGAAAGAATGAAAAAGGGTTGGGGATGGACGACGTACGAAGGATCAATAGTTTTGTTTTCTCTCCTGACGCTTGGATGGAGTGGGCTTTGGTTCCTGAACCGAAGGCTATATAAAGAATACAAAGAGAAGAGAGTTCTCGTTCAGATTCTCTTCAGCCTTGTCTTCGCCTTCTCCTGTAACCTCTTCCAGCTCGTCCTCTTCGAAATCCTCCCCGTTCTCTCCAAAGAGTAGTAACCATTCCCATCTCTTCTTCCTTCCTCTTTAAGCTTTCTACTTGTTTTGATCTTCAGTGGTTTCTCTACTGATTAGGATGATTTCATCTTTAAAACTGATTTACAAGAATCTGATCTGTTTTGCGTCACTGATGATATAAGGATGTGATCCGATCTTTTTGGATCTACTGTTTTAATCTTTGAAATTACGTTCATTTGAAAGAATGTGATCTGTTTTGTGTCTCTCTGATGATCTTAAAATAGGAAATGGTGAGTGATTACTGTTGTTTTGATGCAGGGCCAGATGGATAAATTGGAAGTTAGATCTGTTTTGCTTGATAATGTTGCTCGTTTTCATATTGCCTTATTACCATTGCTATTTGATGCTTTGCAACAGTGGTATGACATCTCTACTCTTGGTAGTCTTAATCTCTTTTGTTATTTTTAATCTTTTCATTGGATAGTATTTGACATTTTGCGTGGTCGGGATTTCGAGCTGTGTTTTTTAGTGAGTCAAGAGGCCAAACTTCAAATGAACTGTAATAATTATGTTGATTTCATGTAGTTCCTAGTTAGGCGGGAAGCTGTGAACAGCAGTCTGATAAAAGCAGGAACCCTGAATTCCATTGATAGATTGATCTGAAAGCCTTCTACTTCCTATTGATTCTGTGATTTGTTTCCTACCATATTCAGTATTTCCAATAAAACTAAGTTGTTTGGAAGGTGGTGAAAGACATGGCTGGAGACAGGATATTATTAAAAGATATAGTCTATAGATGAGCAGTTGGCCAATTTCCCCACCAAGGATATTATTAAAAGATAGCTGTCATACATTGTCCAAGCTAGGCATAAAAGATAGCTGACTACAATCTCTTATTGTTGCTGAATGATTTTACATTGTTGTATTTTGGTGTAAGCCCTCATAATATCTGCCCGTCAGCTTATATCAGAGCAATTAAATCCCCTGTTATTTAATAATCTATTGTTAACTAAAATTTATGCAGGATTGTCAAATTTAGTCTTCCTTTATTGATATTAGTTAGGTTCAATTTCAAAATATGAAATTCCTTTTCACTTTCAAAATCGATTGATATCATTTGAAATTATTGACCTTCATTTCCCTTTAATTATTGAATTGTGTTTTAAACAGGGACTCAAGCAAGGAGGACAAGAGGCCCAAATCGATGCATTGCTCTCACTAATCAGCGAGAGCGCATCGTGGTAGAATGTAATGAATATGGGCAGCCCATTGGAAGGAATGAGAGACTTTTGTCTTCGTATCTTGGCGTCATTGCAAGAGATGGGCAGAAAGCTCCCCTCAATTATTCTGATTGGAGGAGAATGCCTGTAGAGCGGACAATGGATATGTGGCAGGCTATACAGGTATTAATGTAATTGATTCAATTATGATGATAGCATGTGTTTTTGATTTGTACTAATGTCGAGTTTTTCATGCATGTCTTGTAGGCAAGATTTGATTTGGGCAATGACGAGAAATCGAAGAGATGGGTTTTCTTTGCGATAAGCCGTAGCTGGAGGAATTGGAAGCCTCATTGAAGAAGAAATATTATAGACCATATCATACCATTCGCGAGCGGTTGCAGCACTGTCCTGCTAGAGTGAATCCGGACCAATGGGCGTCACTCGTTATGTTTTGGGGGTCTCAGGAGGGGGTGGTATGAAATAAATAAGAACTTTATGATTTCTAATATGATTTTTTTATTTTTGCTTTTACTTTTGTTTATCTTATTCGAAAAACTAATGTTTGCATTATCATAAATAGGCGCGAAGCAGGAGAAACTCTACAAATCATGAGGCACAGACGATGAGTCATACGGCCGGAACAAAAAGTTTCGCTCGAATACGCGATGAAGCGGTAATTTTTTATTTAATTAAATCATTTTTGTTAATATAATACTTTGGATATCCATCTCATTGTTTTTAATCTAACTATTTTAAATGATTATAGCAGGCACGAGATCCCAATGGGGAGGTGCCGGACCGAATGGAAGTGTTCCGAATGATTATAGCTACACTTCTGTTTTTCTTCCACTGCACTTCGCACAGCCATTGTCCAACAGAGCATATTTTCCCACTAGGTTTGGCTAGGTTGCATGGTCTTTGATTGTGAAAATAAATGACAGAATTTGATACCACAACACTGTTGCTGGATTCAGAATCTTCATTTCTGTATTCTTTTTGTGCCCAACAATTCTGCAACAGAAGCTGTGCCACTTTAGGCACACTTCAATGGCGAACTATCATTATCCAAAAGGCTGCCTAGCATAAGTTAAAAAGAAATATGAAAGCTTCACTATGCTTTCACTAGGCATGAAAGAGTTCTCCATTCTCAATTCCAATGAAGGGGTGAACGTGTCCATAAAACATTGCAAGAATTGATTAGTTTTACTTAAAAACTGACTGAGCCCAAAATTCTAAATTGCAGAAACAGCTCAATGAGAGACTTAGCCAACTTCCGAAGAGCTCACAAAGCAGGAAGTGGTCCAGATGCGAACTCAGTTGAACCAATTGATGACATGGATGCAGAGCTTCACTGGGAGTGGCCCGTCATCATCTTCGTCTGTGCCTATGGGTAGCATACCATAGATTTAAAAATCAGTTATATTTGGATTTAATTCCTTTTAAAATTCATAATCAAATGACTGTTTTTTTGTACTAGATTTCCGGTGCTGCTACTAATGACATCCAGCGTGATGGTCCTGTTTAATGGACCGTTAGCCCATGTCCACCAGAATCAAAGCTACAAAGCTGCCTTTAGGAGTATGCGTCTCAACCCATCTCACCTCTTTCTCAATTCTATTGATGTTCCTCTTCTGGTTATTTTCTTTTTTTCTCATTTCATGAAAATCCTTATTCCCATGGACATTTCTAGGATGTTTGCATCAATGATTAGCTCACAATTTGGTGAGGCCATCAAATGTCACATCATTTTTTTTATTGGTACAATATCACATCATCTACCATCACATTATCTTATTCTTATTTATTTTGCAGGAAGGGTTACTCCTGAAAGTGTAATACTCAGCTTTTTTTTCGTTGTGCATTTATGCAAATGAATCAACAGTTCCGACTCATGTGTTAATGATGAATGTTACCTTTCCTTGCAGAAATGGCTTCCAGAAACTGGATAAGATTAAAGACCCTAATAGACAATCCAAGCAATTGGAGGAACTCACGGGGAAGATGAGGGAATGCAAGCGGTCAGTTTGCTCAACCATTTATTCTTTTCTGTGTCAACTGCTATCATTGATCTGCATTTCTTTGGACTCTGTCCTGTCTTGCCATTGAGATGTCACTAGCTTTCATTTGGAATTTTGGATAACATGGCATTCAAGTTTGAGTTTGATCTCCTCCTAAGGGAATAACTTCGAGACTGTATTCTTGGTTCTGTTTAATTTTAGTTTTGCTGCTGTATGAGTGTCCATATGAGCCAATTGTTTTGCAGGCTTATCAAAGAATATGATCGTGAAATTAAAGATGCTGAGAGTGGAAATCCTCCTGACGTAAATAAAGAACTCAACGAGAAAAACGCAATCAATGGTCAGGCAATGGGGGTTCTTTTATCATTTATAGATTTCTAGTTCAGTCCTTTGTTGATGCATTATCTGCAACTAATTTATTACAATTATTCAATACAGATCAAAGAGTTGAATTCGTACATCGCTCTGTGAAAAACGTGAGTAGGCTTCTCCCAGTGAATGCTGAACAATCTTGCATAAAACCATGTGTGTATGAACATGCATCTGTTATTTGTATTAGGACCTGTGCCTCTCTGTTCCTATTGATTGTCCATACCTACTCTTATCTTTTTGTGTGATGCATGGGCAGTCAAAGAAGCCCACAATTCAATAAAAGACACACACACAAAAAAAAAAAAACAAAAGAAAAAAAAATGAAACAAGAAACAAGAAAGAAAATGGAAAGTGATGGATGAAACACTTGACTCCATAATTCATGCTATTGAACAAGCAATTGTGTAAAGCTCACAAGAGGATACGCTATAAGGGGAAAAAATGGCTATGTATCTTAAGGAATGCTCACATATATGAGCAGCAAAACTGAAAGTGCAAGGAAAGACATGAAGTAGGATTTGAAGTGCAAGGAGCGACATGAAGTAGTGAGGAAAGGCTTGTTAGTTGCAGATTGTGGAGTTGCATAGAATATGGCTTTAAATAGTGCTGAGTGGATTTTTTTTTTTTTTTTTGAAGCAGTAACAAATTTCATTAAGGGAAAAAGGGATACAAAGCACAAATATAACTCACAGAGCTGTTGCCAAATAGGTGAGAAAGGAACTGTAAGGAAGTTTGGGAACCTCGCCATTCACCTTGAAGGGTGGGGATGGGCAGGTCTGGATTTGGTTTAGGAGTTGTCAAAGGAGCAGCCAGATAAGAGAAAGATCCTCATAATTTAAGATGATCAAAAAAGAAGCAGCCCCATACAAAAAAAATTGACCATTGATTTAGAGGATGAAGTTTAAATGTAGTTATTGTTAGATAAATATCAATTTTAGTGATAAAGCCAATGGCAAATTTAAGTTGGATGGTGCCAAATTTGGACGTCATAGGGTAAGTGGGCCTTTCTACTTGCTAGAAAGTTCCTTAATCTTCCATTTAAGCATCTTCGTATCTGCTTTTCTTCTAGCATCCTATGTTGCTATTCAATTATCTCATTATCTCTATCTGTTTTGCTATGGTGGGAATTTCATATTATTATTTTTTGACAGTTTGTTGTTAACAGTTACAGATTTAATACCTTTAATGCATGTCTAAATGATCTTTTCCTAATGATTTCGTGCTTTTGACCCGTCATGCAAATATGATTTATTCTTCCATGCTTTCATGCAGTGAGGAATTGGAACCAACTTCCGGCGATGCAACAGAAGAGACTTGATGTGCAGTTACAACTTGTGGGGTGGCAATTTTTTTTAACTGTCACCATTAGAATCTAAAGATTCAATGGACTCTGTAACTGATTTAGTTATTCTTTTTGTGAACCAGCTTCTGCTGGGCACTTTGAGAAATTACGCTTTTTGGCAGTTTTAAAGGATGAGATGTAGTAATAGGGCCTGTTTGGATTACTCTGTATTTTAAAGAGAGGAGAAAAATGAATCATGAATCTTTGTCCCTTTTTTTCTTTTCTTTTCGTTCTTTTCCCCCCTTTTTTCCAAGTTGAGGAAAGAAGGTGCTTTGTTCTGTGGTGTGTAACTCTGTATGAATGGTGAGAAATATAAACTACAAGATACAGCAGCGGTTTGTGATGTCTGCTGCTACAAGATACACATTTAGCGGCAGACACCTATAAATATGGCACAAAAAACATTATGAATTATTAGCGGTGGATTATAATTATTAGTGGCAGTTTAAAACCGCCACTATTGATAATTTTTCTGCGGCACCTCCCATTCCGCTGCAAATACAATCAGTGACAGGATTAACTACGACAAAAGTAGCAACGGACATTTTTCCGCTGCTAATACCTTTTGTGGCAGATATCATACATATAGCGGCGGTTTTTTTCTGCCGCTAAATGTAATTTTTCTTGTAGTGATGGTTCTTGACGGAATCGGTACTTGTGATGCAGAGTGCTATAGGTGAGGGGATGACTCGCCGTGATCACGCTGATGTGTCCAACCACGTAGGACAGGCACAAAATCTACTTGCAATCATTTTTAAAGCGAGTGATAAACTTAACTTATTTGATATCACATGGTCAGCTATATGCAAATTATGCAATTGGGAAGGATGTTCAGGCAATGAAAGCTGTTGTGGGAGAAGAAGTGCTCTCTTCAGAGGATCTGGTCTCTCTCTCTCTCTCTCTCTCACACACACACACACACCCAAAAAAAAAAAAACAGAGAGAATAGATCTGTTTTCTTAACCTCTAGTTTTCCTTGTTGAACACTGATTTATGCCTGGCAATGCAGCTTTACCTTGAGTTCCTAGACAAATTTGAAAGGAAGTTTGTTACTCAAGGAGCATATGACACCCGTAACATCTTCCAGTCACTCGATCTGGCTTGGACACTGTTACGCATCTTTCCCCGTGAGCTCCTCCATCGCATCCCAGCAAAGACATTGGATCAATACTATAGTCGAGACGCAACTCACTGACAGATGTTCAGATCACCTGTGTATCTGCTCAATCTGTTTTGCGCCTTTGCATGCTTCTTCTTAGACCCCCCCAGTCACCAGAACCCGGAAAAAAAAAAAGGCTGTTGGGTAAATCTACCTCTGCTGCTTTTCTAGGAATTCTAGCCATTATTCTTTTATTTGCCAGAATCTGCTATATTAGCACTCCAGCTGTTTGTAATATTTATTGGCTATATGCTCTAATGTTACCTATAAAGGTATTTCTTGATTAACTGCTACTTTCGCTTGTATTGTGATATTTATCTATTTTAGGGAAATCAAGAAGGGTCTTTGGGCCTCAGAGGTGTCTGTTTTTGTGATGTTGCTTATCACTATATTGTCATTTTTTGCAAGTTTTAAGTTATGTGGTTGTGGCGATGTAAGTATAGAGATGTTTCATAATGAGGGCTGTTATGAATCCCCGCTATTCGTCTTTGAAGCCTTTTAAGATCTGTAGATAATGGTCCCAAAGCTGTCCTTTTCCATTGTTGGATAAAGGTTGTCAATTTCCGCAGCCTTTGACTCAGGGACTGGTAGGAGCGTGGCATTCTTTCCCAGGCTTTTTGCATGACCTCATGGAATCCCGGGTGCAGTAGCCACTTGTTTTCAAAGCGAAAGAAGTTTGGTCGCTGGTTAAATGTGTTACTATTAGCTATTAGGATCAGGCAGTGGTCAGAGCCGATACGTGGCAAAATAGCGTACTATCATATCTCCAAAGTTTTGGAGCGACGATGTGTTACCCAAACACCAGTCAAGGCGTTCTAGAATGCGGTTTGGTGGACTCCTATTATTAGACCACGTGTAGGGGTTGCCTACAAAACCCAGGTCTCTTGTATCTGAACAACCTAGGAATGCCTGCAATTCACGGCCTATATCCCTTGAGTTTTCCTGTCTCCCACGTTGTTTTTCATGGTGTCCTAGGATGACGTTAAAGTCACCCATTAACAACCAGGGGTTCCCTTGAGATACATGAGTAATTTTAAAATTGTTTTAGTTCCTCCATTAGTTTTTCCTCAACCTGCAGTTGGGAGATGCATAGATTGCAGTAAATAGGAAATGACCTCCCTGTGTGTGTGTCGGTTTTGCAAGGAAGGTGATGTGCTGATCACTGTCGCCCATCTTGGACATTGGCACCCGGGCCGTGTCCCAGAAAACCCATATCCCTCCTGAAAATCGGTTGCCAAATTTTAGTTCCCTGGCTGAATAGAATTGATTAATTTTAGAAACTACCCTTGATGCCTTGTCTTCCCTGATTTTTGTTTCAAGTAATACTAAAATAGGCATATTATGTAATGATATTATGTCCCGTAGGTAGGCGAGGATTGACTTTCTGCCTGTTCCTCTTACATTCCAGCTCAGTGATTTCATGATCATGATCAACAAGGGATTGTAAAACAACTTCCATACCTGTTTCCAGACCGAACTCTCGTTGAAGCTGGGACAGTGAAGAGGGATGCATTCCACGGACAAGGATGGATATTTGCTGCTTAGGCCGGCACCGTTTGAACTGGCCATCCATCACTGGATGTAGCTGATGTCTGGGAACTTCAAGAAACCCAAGTCCATCCAGTCTTCTTCTATTAGCTCCGGTGTGTTTCCTGTTTTGCCTGATCTTGTCTCTGATCTTGGGTGGGATTGCTGACAGACTGCGCCTACCTGTGACTGAACCTCAGTGGCGTGGGGCCATTGCCACTGTCCCTCAGTCTCACCGGACCCCTCTCCGCGACCATTGGTGTAGATGGCCTGTGCTGTGCTGGTGCATAGGAGAATTTGGACAAGGCAGTGGTATCCAAATCAGTTGATGGTGGGGCCAGAAGAATGGCAGTGGATGAATTCCAAGCCTCATATCGCCGCCCCATAGACTGAAAAAGTGGTCCAGTAAGCATCCCACCGGTGACCATGGGGAGTTCAAGCCCATCGGCCATAATTCCAGGGGCAGAGGAAGAGGGAGAAACCATGGAATTGCCTGATGGTGAAAAATGGGTATAGTGCTCATTGGAGGCATTCTGGGCGGTAGTTTCGAACTCCGTTGAGATGTTAGAGATTTCGATGGTATCAGTCATCAGTGGTGGTGATGGAGCTGTGTTAATCATCTTGCCAGTTAAAGTTGGCGAAGTTGGCGTTGGAGATATGACATTGGGCGGTGATGGGATGGCGTCTTGGATTGCGGACTCATCTCTGATCTCCGAGATAGCGCTGCCTTCCTTTGAGATAATTAGTTGCAGAACATAACCGACCGCCTCTGCTTGTTGGCACTGATATGGCTCTCCAGCATGCAGCGTATTTGGGTCCTGGCCATGTGACTTGCCATTCGGAGGAAAGAGAAACAGTTTCTCAGAAACAATTTCTCTTTCCTCCACCCTTGCGTGTCGCCCCCTGATTCGTCCAAAACAGGGGTTTAAAGTCCCGAAAATTTTGCTTGTCGGCGCCCAACCTCGGGATATTGGAATGTCCCTCAGATTTCCTCAATACCATGTCGTGTGAGCATTAACTTAGTTGCCAATCTTCCACGTGTTTTTGCTTTGCATGTGAGTGAATCAATTCCCCCTTTTGTCCTAGTTGGGCTTGGGTATCAACTTTCTGGGCATGAGTCGGCTGATGACGTGGCTGATGAGGTGGTGTAATCTCTGTATGGGACGGTGTTTGAAAATTCCTGGAGGGTCTAAAACACAACCCTAACAGAAAGTAAACTAAATCCCAGCACAGATATGAATATGGAATTTAAAAACCTAAGTTAATCAAGCAAACAATCACTCAGATGGACACGAGATTTTTTACGTGGAAAACCCTGGGTAGGGAAAAAACCACGGGACCTAGCACCGGTCCAGAAAGATCAAGCACTATGAAATCAAAGGTTACAAGATAAACTCACTCCCCTTTACAGTTGATCACAACCTAAGGACCAAAGCGATTCTTGCCGACGAACACGCCGTTCACCTTCTCCAGCACTTCAATCTCCACGCCTTAAGCAAGACGAATTGAATGGAACATGGATTGAAAAATCTCCAGAGAACAAAGCTTCAGCACATGCCTTTGACACACAAACTCTCTGGAGGAAGATAATCTCTCTTAAGGTATTCTAGGGTTTTGATCTAAGAGAGGTGTCTTTGTTTATCAAGGGTTTGAACCCTTAAATAAGCTTCTGCACTCGTATGAGGAAGTTCTGTTGTAATGGGATGGAAAGAACAGAGTTTTAGAAAGAAGGGACTACAAAATAGCTGACTCTCGCCGCTGGCCGATCGATCGGACTGCAGGTCCGATCGATCGGACTGTCAAATAACTGAGGCCTTTTCTGGGCCGATCGATCGGGCTGAAGGTCCGATCGATCGGACTGACTTTTAACTGGGAGTATTTTATGGGCGATCGATCGGACTAGGAAGGCGATCGATCGGTCTGTCTTTTTGCTGAAAACACTCTTTGTCCTGAAGCTTTGGAGTTCTTCTTCAAACCAGGATGGTCCATCTAAGAAGAATAAAATACATTTTAAAATCCCCATGTTTTGTCCACCCAATGAATTGGCCAACACTCAAAAATACTAACAGTGTTGTCATCGGTCCTTTGGCTGGCCGTGTGGTGTGGGTGTGGTTTTTCAAACAGTCGCTCGCTCAAGGAAGATTGGCCAGTTGTGCTCTGAGATTTCTCGGTAATGTGTTCCAGGTGGATAGACTGAAATCTGTTCATTGTTTGTGTACCCCTAAGAAAAAGGTTGGTGTGCTGGTTTGCATTGTTCCTTCCTCCATTTTGGGACGTCTGGCCTATAGCCTGTCGCAGCCGTGAAATATTCCTCTGATTTACCTTAATCCAATTGCCAGTCATTTTCATTCACTGCCCTGGTTGATGTGGTGCCAGAGTCGTTTGCCATGTTTAATTCTACCAGAGGCGATTTTCCTTTCTCTATAGTTCTTTTGTTGCAGGCATGACAACATAAATTCAGTAAGAACTTGTTACAGATGCCGCACCGCGGAGGTGGGTTTTCCACTGTGAACTTTTGAAATCTAGCCCCCTCTAGTGTGCAAATGTATACTCCTTCAATAGGTTCCTTCCTTGTATCCATTTCCACCAGAACACATGCAAACATTGCTCGCTTACTTGCCCTCCCTTTTTATTGAGTTACTTCATTCGTGAATTTGATGGATCCCACCGGAGCAAGGATGCATCTCAAATGGCACTCATTCCAGTTCGGCAACTGTGCGATGTACGCTCGAGTCGTTCAAAGGTTGGTTCCCATGAGGTCACTAGAATCTGTTTTCCTGCTATCCGCCATGGTGACCCCAACCTTACTCTGTTCATATCTCTTTCGTCTGTAAAGGCAGAGAGAACAAAACTATTCTGTAGCTCTAGAAAGTCCAGGCTACCATGGGAACACCATACCTTTGATAAGTCTTGATAAAAGTTGTTTTAAAGGGACCCATCCGCCATGACACACTCTTCCAGTTAGTCTGCATTCACTTCAATTGATGGTCACCTTCTCCTTCAGTGGAGCCAGATCCATCGCATTTTGAATGCAGTGAGCGAGTTCGTTATCTGTTCTTGTTGTCGATTGTGGGGCCCGTACCGCAACTGCGTCTATGTATGAACCCACAGTCTCACCAGCATTTTCGACACCCAGATCCATTGGTGATTGCCGCGCGAATTCCGGTGACTGATCAGAAGTGGTGTGAGAGGAGGTAGGAAGCGGGGGATGTGTAGTGATATCTGCTGGTAGAGGTTGTGCGAAGGTTGACGGTGCTGAGTGAGGGTTTTCCTGAGTGTGTAAGGCCACTTTCCTTGTGAAATTTCCATTAACATTCATGTCTCATCTTTAATCAGGTTGTCTTTATCTTGCCATCAATATTTGAGTCAGGATCTGGTTAAAGTTTTTCCCACGGTGACCATGAATGGACCTATAATGGTCCGTCACCGCGGGCAGCCTGCGTGCACAAAGGGCCACTGCGTGATGCCCAGGTAGGAGCTGCCCACGGTGATATGGCGGGCCTTGATTGGTCTCCCCACGGTTAATATGAGGAAAAGCCTCAAATGATCACGATTCATATATAAGAGTAGGACCCAAGTCCCAGAAGCCAAGAAAACTAATTTTAAAATGCAAGAAATGAAGGAGTCGGAAAATTATGTTACAAAATTGTTTTGGATGAGCTTTAAATTTGATTATAAAACTTGGTTAAAATGAAGCGTAACCAACCGAGATAATGTTTTTGATAATTATGATTAAAATATAGAGGATTTTACCAGAAGAATCCCCTTAAATTTAGTGAAGACCAAAAAAAAAAAAAAAAGTCCTCAAATCACAATATCGACCAAAAAGTTCCTGAATTGGAATATTTCCACTTGTTTTTATTGTTATTATTATTATTTTTTTGCGGAATAGTGATATCGCAGCTCACTTGTATGAGCAGGGACATCACCACTCATTTCTTCTACTTCACCTGTAGATATGAGTGGGGATATCCTCATTTATAGCTTTTTTGGTCGATATTAAAATTTGAGGACCTTTTTTCATCTTCACCAAGTATAAGGGGATTTTTTCTGGGACTAGTAAAGTCCTCAAATCGAATCACCTGAACATGAGGGAGGACATATTCCTTCAATTGACCTATCTAGAACTGGTACCCAAACATCCTCATAGGTTCTGATATTTGACTCATCACCTTCCACCCATCTTTGATTTGCAATTTGTTTCCTTCATTGTACTAACTCAAGTTAAAAGAATACGTGGGTTACAAGTGAAGTAACACAGGCGGGTACAATTGTTAACAATTGAAGTAACAAATAGTGACAAAGATGAAACATGTCAGTTTTAAGTAAAACTGTTTTGAGGTTCTTATTTTAAAAATAGTAGCAAGAGGAGTATATGGAATTGGATAGCTTCACAGTCTCTCTCTCTCTCTCTCTCATAACCATTCAACACCCAAGCCACCATCATCACCATGGCCACGTCTTATGTGCCTGAACATGAGGAGCCACTCTCCATCGTTGAGAAAGGGTGGAAATCATTGCACCTCACTCAGTACTGAGGGTTCTGGCTACCTCTTAATTATTTTATCAGGGGTAATCGCATATTGTGAACGCTTAGAAGCATGCAAAGATGATAATCCTGACCGTTGAAGATGAATATCACCCCTCAAGTGAGATATCCTAAGATTTCACTTCAATATGACTGGGTCGGACTATCAGGTTGAGCACAGAAATGATAATGCTATTAACACAATCTTATTTATTACTAATTACATGCCTCAATCACCCACATATTTATGTATGGTGTGTTCAAAAATTGAGAATCTGATCAGTGTACGTTCCTCGCGCCACCATCTTTTTTTTTTTTTGTATGCAATCAGCTTAGGTAGGGTTGCAAACGGAACGGTTCCGAATTGAAACCATAGTGGACCCGGACCCGTTTCTAAATAATGGTTCCGGTTCCGGTTTTGACTCGGAAATTGTTTATTTGGTTCCAGACCCGGTTCTGATAGGAAAACCCGGATTCAGTTCCAGAACCGATCCACCTAGATGACTGGAATCTAGTTCTAAAATCGATTCTAATTTATCTTTATTCTTCATTTTTCTTAAAATAAGCATATCATTCAGCTTGTAACAGTGCATCAAGTCTACTATCTCTAATATTGTACATAAAAATGTCCAAAAAAAGTTGATTTTGCGGTACAATTTGCAATATCAAAGGCTCATATGTCAGGTCCCGGGTTCCAAAACCCGGATCTGTTTATGAATCAGACTTTTAAGAATTAAGAATTATAATTATCTAATTAAAATAATATTTGAATCACCCATATCCTTAAAGTTCCATGCACATACAAACTGCCTCTATGAATTGGTTGACGTCCCAAGCAACTCTATAAAGGAAAATGTGTATCATTATTAATAGGAAGGAGTACACCCCCTTTTGCACTTACAAGGATTTATATAAATAATTTAAAAGGCCTAAATAAGAAGCAACAAAACTAAAAGAAAGGGCATAGAAGCAACTGTGCAACGCTTATCGCTTATGTATTAAGTATAATACATAACTTAAATAATGGAAATAGATGAAATGAACCAAGTATGTATATGTAGGTATCGATTTTTAGGACCTTTTGTATTGGGTAGGTGGGTATGAAATTGCCTTCATATCCCCTGTTGCTACTAAGTGACCATGATAAGGGCATTTTAGTATATATTTACATACACACACACACACACACACATATATATATTATAAAATAAATAAAAGTAAGAGGGTCAGGACCAGGGCCGGGCCAGGCTAGTATTGTTGAAATCCAGCCCTCAACTATCAGGGCTTGCAAAAAAATTGTACAACCTCGGCCCTAGAGCTTTTCATTAAAAACAAAAGCCCTCGACAACGGCTTTTGAGTGCCAGCGCCCTTGTCTTAGTGTCGAATTGACAGTCCTACGTACCACTAGGGATGTCAAATGGGTCGGGCCGGCCCTACATGGCCCACTCTAGCCCGCCAGTCAAAGGGCCATGGCCCGGCCCGGCCCGGCCCGATCAACGGCACGGCCTGTGTCGGCCGAGGTTGCTTGGCCCGTTGGCCCGTTTGGTTCGGGCTCGCAAGGCCCGCTGGCACGTGGGCTGGGGGCTACAGCCACCCAGGCACACTGGAATTGGCCTGCTGGCCGGCCAACCCGGCTCGCCAGCACACCCAACGGCCCAGGCCCACCTAACGTCCACTTCCCCTTTTTTTTGAAAAAAAGCCCATTTTACCCCCCCAACAGCCATAAAACGGTCATATAAGGGGTATTTTGTGTCATTTTTCATTTTACAAAGTTTATAAATACCTTAACCCTCCCATTCTCATTCCTCACCAATTTACACAACTCTCTCATTCTCTTTATACATTCTCTAGCTCTCTCTTAAAGCATTCAACTCTTTCACTCTCTCTAATAAGTTTTTGAAGGGCCAAAGATCAAGTCATCAAGTGACAAGATTAAATGGGCATTCAAAGATTTAGAGGTATTTATATTATTTAAATTTGAGATTCCATTTATATAAGTTTATATTATATTGTTAACTCTCATTTTCTCCCCTTTCTTATATTAATTATCACAAAAGAAGGCTACTAGCCTATTACTATTATTTATAAATTATATTTTTTGAAATATGGCTAGAAGATTTTCCATAGAATCTTCTTCCGTTAATTTAGAGGTATAAGAAAATTTTATTGAGTTACAAGATGAAGTAGGTGATTTACCACCTCCCCTTTCCTCAGAGTTATCGTAAACCAACCAAGAGGAATAGAACTTCACCAGTTTGGGATATATTTACAAGGTTTGATGTTATTGAAAATGGAAAGAAAGTTGAAAAGGCAAAATGCAAAATTTGTAATAAGATTTATGTTGTAACGTCAAAATCGGGTACCGGCTATTTGACAAGATATAAGTCAAAATGTTTAGCCTTACATAAGACGGCGGATGCAGGGATAGAGGGGCCTGGTACACAGATCCAAATTTCTACTACTGGTGGTGGTAGTAGTAGTAACAGTTTGAGTCTTTTTTCTTTTAATACACGAAGTTGTAGACAAGGCCTTGTTAAAATGATTGTGTTATCCGAATTACCATTTTGTCTTGTTGAAAATAAGTTTTTTGAAGAATGGGTCCAGAAATACTGTCAACCACAATTTCACAGTATTTCAAGAAATACAGCCAGAAATGATGCTATTAGACTCTGGAAGGAAGAGAAAACAAACATAAAAAATTACATTGCAGAAATTCCTTATAGAACAGCCATAACCACAGATATGTGGACATCTAAAGGGGGTGACAGTTTTCTTTGTATTACTGCACATAATATAGATTCAAAATGGATTATTAATAAACGTATAATTAGTTTTAGCAGTCTTAAATGGCCACACAATGGCACTAGAATAAGTATATTTATTTTGGAAAAACTAGATGAATATAATATTAAAGAAAAAGTTTTATCTATAACTTTAGATAATGCCAGTAATAATGCAATGACTATTGAATTAATGAGAATGCAGATGCCACTTGCAACTTTGATAGATAGCTCTATCTTTCAAAATAGATATATATGTCACATCTTAAATCTCATTGCAAAGGTTGGTTTAAAGCATATTGTAAGTTACACAGATGTTATTAAAGATATTGCTAGATTTATTTTCACCTCCGCACAGAGAAGACAACTGTATTCCCAAATATGTGCGAGGCAAGGCGTATCAGCTATTAAAATGCTCAAGGAAGTAGAACATAGATGGAATTCTAAGTATGACTTGTTAAACAAGGCACTTGACCGAAAAACTATTTTGAATGAATTTTCTGCTTTTCATGCACAACATTTGATGATTAGTGATGAACATTGGGAGTTATGTGCCAATATAAGAGATTTATTAGAAGCTTTTTATACTTTAGCATTATTTTTTTCCGGGATATATTATCCCACGTCTAATGAAGCTTTTTAAAATTACTTTACAATTCACTAGATTTAGAGATCATTTTTTACTGAGTAGCACTATTAAAAACATGGAAGAAAAATTTAATAAATATTGGAAAGAGCCTCCATGACATTTTCTTTAGCTGCCTTATTTGATCCTAGGTTAAAATTAAGTGGTGTACAATTTTTTATTGATGGAATAAATAATAATATGAATTATATAGATTTAAATATTTTTTCCCATATTAGGGCAAATTTACAATAACTTTTTTAATTTTATTGTGAACAAATGGGCACAACTGGGCTTAGTATGGGCCATTCAGAAGTCCAGCAAACAGGTGTTGGTGAGTGGGATGTGTGGTATTCTTCTCTGTCTACGGGCATGGCATCCAGCTCAACCTCAAGTAACTCAGTGACGGAGTTATCATCGTATCTTGACGTCGGTGTAATATAGGTGCATGATGCATCTAATTTTGACATTTTAGCTTGGTGGAAGCAACAAGAGAGCGTTTATCCGGTGTTGGCCGCTGTGGCTCGTGATCTGTTGATTATTCCAATGTCTTCTATAGCATCAGAACATGCTTTTAGTGTAGGTGGACGTGTGGTGGATGACAAAAGAACCAATCTGACTGAAGAAACGGTGGAGTGTTGTGTTTGCCTACGAGATTGGTATTTGATAGATAAGAGGAAGCAAGAGTTGACATCAATGGAAGATTATGATCCAGCACAATACATTAGTGGACTACACATCTGATTTTTTACTTTTTCCTTCATTGTAATTTTTAAATTTATAAGTTTTTCATTCTTTTTTTTATTTTTATTTTCTAGAAAGATTGTAAGGTTTTGAAGGTAATCCTATTTAGAAACCTTTAAGAAGTTAAGATCCAAATGATTTTCTCTTCTCAGTGGAGTAGGTCGAGTTTGACCGAACCACTTAAAAATATCTTTGTCATTCTCCGTGATTGTGTATTTGTGTTCTACTTTTTTTTAATACTGAATAAAAAAAGAGCAGGCCCACTGGCCCCGCATGACGCGGCCCGCTCCAGCCCGGCCCATGGCGGGCCGTGCCGTGCCAGGGTTTTTCTCTGAGCGCCGGCACTGCCCGTTTGACATCCCAACTTGCCACCGTCCACCCTAGGTGCCGGCATGACCCGTTTGACATCGCTACTTGCCATCGTCCATTATCCCAAGTAAAAATTTTGGGACATTGAAAGGAGTAGAGTACCTTGTTACATGGCATGGTCCACATGCTAGTCGTTCATATTGGCAACATGCAACACGACAAAAAGTGAAGGACGAAAGAAAAGGTTTACTAGCTGGCATAAAAAGTACCGATTGAGCATTGGATGACCATGCCAGGCATGAGTCTCTTAGTTGCTTCGAAGTTCAATGTGATATTACACGTTTGAAGTGCTGCACAAAGCTTTACGTATTTGCCACTTTGATCTACTCCACCACCGTCATATCAATATGCTGTTATTGCTATCGGATACGTAAATAATAATCACTACGTCCAGGTTGCATTGACAGATGGTTACCCGATGTCTCCCATTATGCCTCAATGGGTTCACTTCATGCATGATTGTGTAGCTGCATGGGCTAACCCGTATGTAGAGTAAATTAATGCGTTCATGCCATATATGCGTTTTGGGTTTCCTTCTGAAACCATTGTGTTGGAAGATTATGAATGTAATATGTGTTAATATGTTTGAATAAATTTGTTTAAAAAATTTAAGGCTTTTGAGATTATCTAGATTTTGATGTTATTAGTATTTAGTAGTTATAATTCAATGGGTGTATTTAGAAAGTCCCAAAAAAAAAAAAAAATTAGAACATTGGGCTACACAACAAGGTAACTTACCGGGAGCTATGCAGTGTGTGAGTATTGTAAGAATTGTTTTAGCTATGCAGTGTGAGTGTTAGAATTATCGTAGTCCATAAGAGTACTGAAATGTTAGTTTCGCTCTTTTGTCTCCTCTTTTTCTTCAGCTGCAGTGTACGCTTTAGTGCACCACTCCAACGTCTCCCTCTCGTCACTTGACAATTTACTTTATTTTTCTTTATTTCATTTTAAAACGTCTACATCCATCACACCTTTCAAAAAAACGTTGTAGATTCTCTATCACATCACTGTGCTCTCCCATTCCCTCATGCCAAATTAGGTCATTCATGGCCATAGGGTAGGGTGGGTGGGTGTAAATATTAAGTAGGGTGGGTGTACTAGGCATTTATTGTCTTTGATTGTGACCACACGATGGTTATCTCAAAACAGCAGCAAGAGGGCGACGCCCTCCCAATAGAAATGGGTAAAGAGGAGTACGTGGATGGCTTCACAGTTCATAGTGTCTCTCACATTATGATCATCTAGGATAGGAATCTTTCTTCATCCATTTTTCGAGTAATTTTGACACCATAGCCATCATCTTCACAATGGCCACCTCCAATATTGTGCCTGAACACGAGGAGCCGCTCTCCAGCATTGAGAAAGGGTGGAAGTCATCACACCTCACTCAGTACCAAGGGTTCTGGCTGCCTCTTAAGTTTCTTTCAGGTGTAATGGCATGTGGTGAACGCTTTGAAGCATGCAAAGATGACATAATACTCAACTCCACACCTAAATCGGGCACGACATGGCTGAAAGCTCTCACCTTCACCATCTCGAACCGAGCTCGTCATGACTTTCATAACCATCCTTTGCTCACAACGAACCCACACGCACTTGTGCCGTTCTTAGAGTTGGAGCTTTATGTCTACGGACAAATTCCTGACCTTACCAATCTCCCTTCTCCCCGCCTCTTCTCCTCGCATCTCCCATACGAACTGCTACCAACTTCAATAATTGAGTCCAATTGCCGTATCATTTATCTGTGCCGGAATCCTAAGGATACCTTTGTTTCCTTGTGGCATTTCTTAAACAACTTGCTACCGGAGGATGAACCACCAGTTCCAATTGAAGAGGCTTTTGAGTTATTTCATGGAGGCATCTCTCCTTATGGCCCCTTTTGGGAGCATTTGTTGGGTTACTGGAAGGCCAGCTTGGAGAGACCCGAAAGGGTCTTGTTTATGAAGTACGAGGATTTTAAAGAAGATCCCACATTCCATTGTAGGAGGTTGGCTGAGTTCTTAGGTTGCCCATTTTCAACAGAGGAGGAGAGACAAGGTTTGGTCGAAAAGATAGAGAGGTTTTGTAGCTTTAAGAGTCTAACGAGTTTGGAGGTTAATAAGAGCGGGAAGACAGGAGTACTTGGGAAGGCGAATAAGAATTTCTTCAGGCGCGGTATTGTTGGGGATTGGAAGAATCATTTAACGGCAGAGATGAGTGAAAAACTGGATCAACTCAGCCGACAAAAATTGGAGGCCTTTGGTTTGACATTCAAAGATGTTGGGAAATAAAGCTATGATTTTGTCAAAGTTGATGGGTTGTTTCTTCAGCGAGAAAATGGTCGTGTGTGCTCCTGCGTGTGTATCTGTGTGTGTGATGGGTTGCTTCCCATGTAGGACGTTGCAATTACTTTGTTTTGAGTTTAGCTTAATGGCAACTTTATTTGATTGAGTACTTTTTTGTTCGTGGTTCAGTTCCTACAATTCAGGTACTTGGCACTCTCCACTGTGGGTTGTGTGTGATTGGGTTGTTTGTTGGTGCATATCTTGTAATGAAGTTGGTAATTATTCCATCAGAAATTATCCACTCCATATTGTCTCTATCCTACTTTTGTGTTCCAATTAATGCGTTGCTTTACTTTTTGAAACACCTCATGGAAAAGAGTATCCTTTTCTCAAACTAACCCTTTGTGGGAAAAACAGAGAGAACCTGCCATGTTTATTTGGAGAAACCGGAGAAGATATAATAATAGATTTCCTCTGATCTGATGATCTGCTCTTACACAAGAAAGTCTTTTTATAAACAAAAGAAAGTGAACGTTGCAATCTGAAATTCAAATGGGAAAGGGGTGTAGTGTGGTTCTTAATTTTCTTAATTTGTTCTTAATTTTCTCTATCTTTAAAACAAAGTCTCGTATAGGCAAGTTTCCTTCTACCATTCCAAGCATGGCTAAAACAGCCCGTCTATCCACCTCAGAATTATTAGAGACAGAGTAAAAAAAGCTTTTCATCCAATTGACCCGCAATAAAGTCCCGAAACTCTGTATTAGCCTAGTTAGTTTTATTTCTAAAAACAAACCTCTCTCTGATACCATGTGTCATGTCCCCATTTTAATTATGGGGTTAAATGTGAGATTAAGGGTCAAATTAAGAATTTGACAAACGATCTACAGGATCGAAGTCCGCAGTGAGATTGTAAATCTCTGTCAATTCATAACATAACAGAAGTAACTATATTATTTCTGTACAACTTGGATAGGCCTGTCAATTTAGCCTGTTCAAATGGGTACCTGACCCAACTCGGCCCGGCCTGGCCCAAGCCTGAAAACACAGGGCTTTAAAGAAAAAATTGAGCCCAGCTTGGACAAATTTTTGAAAACCCAGCCACAATGGGACTGGGAATGGGTAGTGCAGGCCATGCCTAGCCTAGTTGCAAAATGATTTTATTAAGTTCTTTTATATGTATTTACCTCATGTTCCGTGATGAAATATTTCGGCACTGTTGGGCACTGCTACTCTCCTAGTATGCATTCGGGCAAAATTTTCTCCTATGGGACGTGGAGCCCATAAATAACCTGAACCCACCTGAATTTAACATCACCCACCTTGATGACGTGGAAAACTTCCCATCCATTTATATGGCCTGAAACAGTAGGAACATAAAAAAGCCCACTTTCGGTGGGGCCCACCTAAAGGACATACAACTAATGTTTAGCTTATGTTCAAGATTGGGCTAAGCCTGGGCCCCGCCCAGTCTCAACCCGAGCCCACGTGCGGGACGAGATTTGACGTAAGCCCATTCAGTTTAGGGCTGGGATTGGACAACTCAAGCCCAGGTCCAGCCCGTCCCATTGACAGGCCTAAAAATGGATTAAAGTTTAAAGTCTGAACTATACTGGTTTATTTACACAGGTTCTACAAAAAGTTTGGACAAGGGCCTCTCCCTCTAGGAAGCTTGGCAGCTCATCAGAACTAGAAGAGTGTTTGCAGAATGGTTGAACTAGGCTCCTCTGGTTTGGAGCTCCTTCCAGCAGCCTCATGTCTCCTTCTTTGCTTGGAAAATGCTACATGGCAAGACCCCTACACACAATTGGTCTTAATTTGCTGGTATCAGCCTAGCCTCTAGATGCTGCCTGTGCAACAATGATCTGGAATCAACTCCTCACCTCTTCTTCCATTGCTCTTTCGCCTCCACCTTTTGGAACTGGATTCTCAGCTCAGCAAGAGCTGCTGTAGCTGGTACTCTGTCTCCCTCCAAGATTTGGTGCACCCTCTCTCAAAATAGTGACATGTTGGCTTGCAAAGGGGCTGCTACTATCTTCTTCACCACTACCTTTGCCATCTGGAAAAATAGAAATGATTTAATTGTTCACAACTCTAGAGTCTCTCAGATGAAGGTCAAATCTTCCCTGATTGAACTTCTTTCAATTTCTCTCAGCCAGATTGCTAAACCTTTTTCTGATAGACCTCTGCAGATTTTTTTTCCAATCTTTGCTTATACTTGACTAAGTTTATTTTAGGCCTCTAATTGGTTGGCCTTTGTCTTTGTTTCTTTTCCTTTCCTCTTGTGATGGCCTTGTGTTGCTTGCTCTTTTTGGGGCTTCTAGCCTTTTTCTCTCCCCTTTCTCTCTTTTAACATTCATGTCTCATCTTTAATCAGGTTGTCGTTATCTTGCCATCAATATTTGAGTCTGGTTAAAGTTTTTCCCATGGTGACCATGAATGGACCACCTATAATGGTCTGTCACCGCGGGCAGCCTGCATGCACAAAGGGCCACTGCCTGATGCCCAGGTAGGAGTTGCCCACAGTGATATGGCGGGCCTTGATTGGTCTCCCCACGGTTAATGTGAGTAAAAGCCTGAAATGATCACGATTCATATATGAGAGTAGGACCCAAGTCCCAAAAGCCAAGAAAACTAATTTTAAAATGCAAGAAATGAAGAGTCGGAAAATTATGTTATAAAATTGTTTTGGATGAGCTTTAAATTTGATTATAAAACTTGGTTAAAATGAAGCATAACCAACTGAGATAATGCTTTTGATAATTATGATTAAAATATATTGAGGATTTTACGAGAAGAATCGATCCCCTTAAACTTGGTGAAGACAAAAAAAAAAAAAAAAAAGTCCTCAAATCACAATATCGACCAAAAAGTCCCTGAATTGGAATATTCCCACTTGTTTTTATTGTTATTATTATTATTTTTGGCTGAGTAGTGATATCGCAGCTCACTTGTATGAGCAGGGATATCACCACTACTCATTTCTTCTACTTCACCTGTAGATATGAGTGGGGATATCCTTGTTTATATTAAAATTTGAGGACCTTTTTTTATCTTCACCAAGTATAAGTGGATTTTTCTGGGACTAGTAAACTACTCAACTCGATTCACCTGAACATGAGGGAGGACATATTCCTTCAATTGACGTAGCTAGACCTGGTAACCAAACATCCTCATAGGTTCTGATATTTGACTCATCACCTTCCACCCATCTTTGATTTGCAATTTGTTTCCTTCATTGTACTAACTCAAGTTAAAAGAATACGTGGGTTACAAGTGAAGTAACACAGGCGGGTACAATTGTTAACAATTGAAGTAACAAATAGTGACAAAGATGAAACATGTCAGTTTTAAGTAAAACTGTTTTGAGGTTCTTATTTTAAAAATAGTAGCAAGAGGAGTATATGGAATTGGATAGCTTCACAGTCTCTCTCTCTCTCATAACCATTCGACACCCTAGCCGCAATCATCACCATGGCCACGTCTTACGTGCCTGAACATGAGGAGCCACTCTCCATCGTTGAGAAAGGGTGGAAGTCATTGCACCTCACTTAGTACTGAGGGTTCTGGCTACCTCTTAATTATTTTATCAGGGGTAATCGCATATTGTGAACACTTAGAAGCATGCAAAGATGATAATCCTGACCGTTGAAGATGAATATCACCCCCTCAAGTGATATATCCCAAGATTTCACTTCAATATGACTGCGTCGGACTATCAGGTTGAGCACAGAAATGATAATCTTATTAACACAATCTTATTTATTACTAATTACATGCCTCAATCACCCACATATTTATGTATGGTGTGTTCAAAAATCGAGAATCTGATCAGTGTATGTTCCTCACGCCACCATCCTTTTTTTCTATTTTTTGTTTTTTTTTATGCAATCAGCTTAGATAGGGTTGAAAATGGAACGGTTCCGGATCGGAACCATAGTGGACCCGGACCCGTTTCTAAATAATGGTTCCGGTTCCGGTTTTGACTCGGAAATTGTTTAGTTGGTTCCAGACCCGGTTCCGATAGGAAAATTCGAATTCAGTTTTAGAACTGATCCACCTAGATGACTGGAATCTAGTTCTAAAATCGATTCTAATTTATCTTTATTCTTCATTTTTTTAAAAATAAGCATATCATTCAGCTTGTAACAGTGCATCAAGCCTACTATCTCTAATATTGTACATAATAAAATGTCAAAAAAAAGTTGATTTTGAGATATAATTTGCAATATCAAAGGCTCATATGCCAGGTCCCGGGTTTCGAACCCAGACCTGTTTATGAATCGGAACTTAAAATAGGTTCCAAACCCAGTTTTTTACTGGTCGGAACTTCTAGATAATCGGATAATCGGATATCCGTTTGTAACCCTAAGCTTAGGGGGTTGAGACCCAAGCCTTCTGGTGATCTGACTATTACACATTCTTGGATTTCAGTCACAAAAATAAATGCAATTAAAAAATACTATTCGTTTAAACTTTTAAGAATTAAGAATTATAATTATCTAATTAAAATAATATTTGAATCACCCTATATGCTTAAAGTTCCATGCACATACAAACTGCCTCTATGAATTGGTTGACGTCCCAAGCAACTCTATAAAGGAAAATGTGTATCATTATTAATAGGAAGGAGTACACCCCCTTTTGCACTTACAAGGATTTATATAAATAATTTAAAAGGCCTAAATAAGAAGCAACAAAACTAAAAGAAAGGGTTTAGAAGCAACCGTGCAACACTTATTGCTTATGTATTAAGTATAATACATAACTTAAATAATGGAAAATAGATGAAATGAACCAAGTATGTATGTACGTATCGATTTTTAGGACCTTTTGTATTGGGTAGGTGGGTATGAAATTGCCTTTCATATCCCCTATTGCTACTAAGTGACCATGATAAGGGCATTTTAGTATATATTTACACACACACACACACACACACACACATATATATTATAAAATAAATAAAAGTAAGAGGGTTAGGACCAGGGCCGGGCCAGGCTAGTATTGTTCAAATCCAGCCCTCAACTATCAGGGCTTGCAAAAAAATTGTACAACCTCGGCCCTAGAGCTTTTCATTAAAAACAAAAGCCCTTGTTGAGGGCTTTTGAGTGCCGGCGCCCTTGTCTTAGCGCCAAATTGACAGTCCTACTTGCCACTGGGGATGTCAAATGGGCCGGGCCGGGCTGGTACAGCCCGCTCCAGCCCGCCAGTCAACGGGTCGTGGCCTAGCCCGGCCCGTGTTGGCCAAGGTTGCTTGGCCCGTTGGCCCGGGCCCGCTGGCACGTGGGCTGGGGGCAGCAGCCAGCCAGGCACGCTGGGATTGGCCCGCCGGCCGGCCATAAAACGATCATATAAGGGGTATTTTATGTCATTTTTTATTTTACAAAGTCTATAAATACCCTAACCCTCCCATTCTCATTCCTCATGAATTTACACAACTCTCTCATTCTCTTTATACATTTTCTAGCTCTCTCTCAAAGCATTCAACTCTTTCACTCTCTCTAAGAAGTTTTTGGAGGGCCAAAGATCAAGTCATCAAGAGACAAGATTAAATGGGGCTTCAAAGATTTAGAGGTATTTATATTATTTAAATTTAAGATTCCATATATATAAGTTTATATTATATTGTATTAACTCTCATTTTCTCCCCTTTCTTATATTAATTATCACAAAAGAAGGCTACTAGCCTATTACTATTATTTATAAATTATATTTTTTGAAATATGGCTAGAAGATTTCCCACAGAATCTTCTTCCGTTAATTTAGAGGTAGAACAAAATTTTATTGGGTTATAAGATAAAGTAGGTGATTTACCACCCCCCTTTCCTCAGAGTTACTGTAAACCAACCAAGAGGAATAGAACTTCACCAGTTTGGGATATATTTACAAGGTTTGATGTTATTGAAAATGGAAAGAAAGTTGAAAAGGCAAAATGCAAATTTTGTAGTAAGATTTATGGTGCAACGTCAAAATCGGGTACCGCCCATTTGACAAGACATAAGTCAAAATGTTTAGCCCTACATAAGCCGGCAAATGCAGGGACAGGGGGGCCTGGTACACAGACCCAAATTTCTACTACTGGTGGTGGTAGTAGTAGTAGCATTTTGGGTCTTTTTTCTTTTAATACACAAAGTTGTAGAAAAGGTTTTGTTAAAATGATTGTGTTATCCGAGTTACCATTTTGTCTTGTTGAAAATGAGTTTTTTGAAGAATGGGTCCAGAAATACTGTCAACTACAATTTCACAGTATTTCAAGAAATACAGCCAGAAATGATGCTATTAGACTCTAGAAGGAAAAGAAAACAAACATAAAAAATTACATTGCAGAAATTCCCGGGAGAATAGCCATAACCACAGATGTGTGGACATCTAAAGGGGTGACAATTTTCTTTGTATTACTGCACATAATATAGATTCAAAATGAATTATTAATAAACGTATAATTAGTTTTAGCAATCTTAAATGGCCACACAATGGCACTAGAATAAGTATATTTATTTTGGAAAAACTAGATGAATATAATATTAAAGAAAAAGTTTTATCTATAACTTTAGATAATGCCAATAATAATACAATGGCTATTAAATTAATGAGAATGCAGATGCAACTTGCAACTTTAATAGATAGCTCTATCTTTCAAAATAGATGTGCATGTCACATCTTAAATCTCATTGCAAAGGATGGTTTAAAGCATATTGTAAGTTATACAGATGCTATTAAAGACATTGCTAGATTTATTTTCACCTCCGCACAGAGAAGACAATTGTATTCTCAAATATGTGCGAGGCAAGGCGTATCAGCTATTAAAATGTTCAAGGAGGTAGAACATAGATGGAATTCTATGTATGTTTGTTAAACAAGGCACTTGACCGAAAAACTATTTTAAATGAATTTTCTGCTTTTCATGTACAACATTTGATAATTAGTGATGAACATTGGGAGTTATGTGCCAATATAAGAGATTTATTAGAAGCTTTTTATACTTCAACATTATTTTTTTCCGGGATATACTATCCCACGTCTAATGAAGCTTTTTAAAATTACTTTACAATTCACTAGATTTAGAGATCATTTTTTACTGAGTAGCACTATTAAAAACATTGGAAGAAAAATTTAATAAATATTGGAAAGAGGCTCTAATGACATTTTCTTTAGCTGCCTTATTTGATCCTAGGTTAAAATTAAGTGGTGTACAATTTTTTATTGATGAAATAAATAAAAATATAAATTATATAGATTTAAATATTTTTTCCCATATTAGGGCAAATTTACAAGAACTTTTTTAATTTTATTGTGAGCAAATGAGTATAACTGGGCTTAGTATGGGCCATTCAAAAGTCCAGCAAACAGGTGTTAGTGAGTGGGATGTGTGGTATTCTTCCTTGTCTATGGGCATGGCATCCAGCTCAAGCTCAAGTAACTCAGTGACGGAGTTGTCATCGTATCTTGACATCGGTGTAATACAGGTGCAGGATGCATCTAGTTTTGACCTTTTAGCTTGGTGGAAGCAACAAGAGAGTGTTTATCCGGTGTTGGCCGCCGTGGCTCGTGATCTATTGATTATTCCAATGTCTTCTATAGCATCAGAACAGGCTTTTAGTGCAGGTGAACGTGTGGTGGATGACAAAAGAACCAATCTGACTGAAGAAACGGTGGAGTGTTGTGTTTGCCTACGAGATTGGTATTTGACAAATAAGAGGAAGCAAGAGTTGACATCAATGGAATATTATGATCCAGCAGAATACATTAGTGGACTACACATCTGATTTTTTACTTTTTCCTTTATTGTAATTTTTAAATTTATAAGTTTTTCATTTTTTTTTTATTTTTATTTTCTAGAAAGATTGTAAGGTTTTGAAGGTAATCAAACCTTCAAGAAGTTAAGATCCAAATGATTATCTCTTCTCAGTGGAGTAGGTCGAGTTTGACCGAACCACTTAAAAATATCTCTGTCATTCTCAGTGATTGTGTATTTGTATTCTATTTTTTTTAATACTGAAAAAAAAAACAGACCAGGCCCACTGGCCCCGCATGGCACGGCCCACTCCAGCCCGGCCCATGGCAGGCCATGCCAGTGGGTCGTGCGGTATCAGGGTTTTTCCCTAGGCGCCAGGACGGCCCGTTTGACATCCCTACTTGCCACCGTCCATTATCCCGAGTAAAAATTTTGGGACGTAGAATGGAGTAGAGTACCTTGTTACATGGCATGGTCCACATGCTAATCGTTCATATTGGCAACATGCAACACGACAAAAAGTGAAGGACAAAAGAAAGGTTTACTAGCTGGCATAAAAAGGACCTTAGCTTATTACGTGGCTTGGTCCACATGATATATATTCATATTGGCAACATGCAATACGATGAGAAGTGAAGGACAAAAGGGTGTTAATATTTGCACCCACACTAGTGGCTATGCTTTGTAACAGTAATGCTACTTGTCCCGGGTTTCTGTCCCGGGACATGGACCGAACGGTCCCTAGGACCGTTGGATCCCAGGCCCAGGCTGCCCTGGGATCCAATGGTCCTAGGGACCGTTCGGTCCATGTCCCGGGACAGAAACCCGGGACAAGTAGACTTTTTGGCTTTGTAATAGGGTAGTTGTAAATGTACAAGTCCCATCTAAAAATCAATTTACAATGAATATGTTGTCTCTACTTTTTGACTATTGCCCATCCATCACACCAATAAGTGATAGGATAAATAGATTTGACTGATAAGTGTGAGATACGAGCTTTATATCCATCAACAGTGGCCCCCACAGAGGCATTTTCAATGAGAGTCCCGACTGTCAACGAGGATATCATTATAACTAGGGGTGTAAAAAAAAACCGAGAAACCGTCTAACCGAATCGAACCGAACCGAACCACGGTTAATAACCGTATTCCACGGTTCGGTTACGGTTACGGCTACGGTTAATGAAATCCAAAAACCGCATGGTTTGGTTCGGTTATGGTTTTCCATAAAAATTCACTGCGGTTAACCGAACCGAACCGTAAAATGCGGTTTGGTTAACCGCACACGGTTAACCGTACCGTTATAAAATAAAGGAAAAAAAAGGGGGGGGCTGAATGAAAATTTTCGTAATACATAAGTAAAAATTTTCGCAAAATTGACTGGACTTAAGAAGTTATTGTATATTAAACCAAAAAAGAAGATGCAAATTGAGAAATTAATATTCAAATTTTTCCACGGTTATTAATCGTAACCGAACCGTCTTATACGGTTAACCGCGGTTAGGTTTTCTATGGTTTTTGTCTGCACGGTTACGGTTACGGTTTTCAAATACAGAAAACCGCGGTTACAGTTCGGTTAACGGTTTTCCCAAAATAACCGGTTAACCGAACCGTTACACCCCTAATTATAACTCATTTTATTCTATATCCATTTCATGTATTTTTCCATGGGTGTTAACGTTTTGGCACGTGGGCAAGTCTTAGATTTGGTGGTTGATGGCCTGAACTGTCGGCCTGGTCAGAATAAGATATATAATTTAGGAGAAAGTTAATTCTTTTAAAAACAAATCCAAAACCCAATTAGTTAAGCTACAACTTTATATAATAAGTAAGAGACATTTTTCTAATAAAAAAAACATGATTCACCTGGCCTCTGTTTTCAGGAGAATATAATTCAGGATTCCCTGAATTATATTCCCTGAATCATCTAGTTCAAAGAATATATTCCCTGAACCAAATGATCATATATTGAAAATCGTAAAGAACAACTTACATTAAAGAACAAGTTGCATTAAGGCCTCCAAAAAATTCGCCGAGGAAATGTAGGACATTGAGAACAAATCAATTTCTTCTGTTTGTTTTCAACCTCCATTAGTCTTTGTCTTCCCCAGTTCTGAGCTCATGCATGACAAGAGGTTAAGGAAGTGTGTTTCTTTAGTTCCATCAGACCTGTGTGCATTATGTATTAGTCTGATTCCCTTCATTCTCGGGAACCAAGCAGAAACAATTATTCGTTTGGAGGCCCTGACTCGAAGGACAACGAAGACATATCAACTCGTGCTAATACAGATACATTTGAGTTTGTTGAGCCAGATATTTTCCAGTTTTAGGAACTAGCAAGACACAGTTGCTCCTCTATTTACAACTACTTTATACATGCCTATGTTCGTTAGTTTCCACCTATACTGCATCCTTACATTATGCATGTACAAGACGTAAAACCTGATGGAAATTGCGGATTTCGGGCGATAGCCGTCTGTCTTAGTCTTCACGAAGATGCATGGACAACTATCCGGTATAGCTTAATAGAAGAGTTGCACACATTCAGGACACAATATGTTGCAACATTTGATAGTGATGACTAGTGGACTCATGTTTACAACTCACTGAACTTTTTTGCATTAGATAGACGAGCACCGATTGAGCATTGGATGACCATGCCAGGCATGAGTCTCTTAGTTGCTTCGAAGTTCAATGTGATATTACACGTTTGAAGTGCTGCACAAAGCTTTACGTATTTGCCACTTTGATCTACTCCACCACCGTCGTATCAACATGCTGCTATTGCTATCGGGTATATAAATAATAATCACTACGTCCAGGTTGCATTGACAGATGGTTACCCGATGTCTCCCATTATGCCTCAATGGGTTCACTTCATGCATGATTGTATAGCTGCATGGGCTAACCCGTATGCAGAGTAAATTAATGCGTTCATGCCATATATGCGTTCTGGGTTTTCTTCTGAAACCATTGTGTTGGAAGATTATGAATGTAATATGTGTTAATATGTTTGAATAAATTTGTTTAAAAAATTTAAGGCTTTTGAGATTATCTAGATTTTTATGTTATTAGTATTTAGTAGTTATAATTCAATGAGTGTATTTAGAAAGTCCCAAAAAAGAAATAAAAAATTATAACATTGGGCTACACAACAAGGTAACTTACCGGGAGCTATGCAGTGTGTGAGTAGTGTAAGAATTGTTTTAGCTATGCAGTGTGAGTGTTAGAATTATCGTAGTCCATAAGAGTACTGAAATGTTAATTTCGCTCTTTTGTCTCCTCTCTTTCTTCAGCTGCAGTGTACGCTTTAGTGCACCACTCCAACGTCTCTCTCTCGTCACTTGACAATTTACTTTATTTTTCTTTATTTTATTTTAAAACGTTTACATCCATCACACCTTTCAGAAAAATGTTGTAGATTCTCTATCACATCACTGTGCTCTCCCATCCCCTCATGTCAAATTAGGTCATTCATGGCCATAGGGTAGGGTTGGTGGGTGTAAATATTAAGTAGGGTGGGTGTACTAGGCATTTATTGTCTTTGATTGTGACCACACGATGGTTATCTCAAAACAGCAGCAAGAGGGCGACGCCCTCCCAATAGAAATGGGTAAAGAGGAGTACGTGGATGGCTTCACAGTTCATAGTGTCTCTCACATTATGATCATCTAGGATAGGAATCTTTCTTCATCCAATTTTCGAGTAATTTTGACACCATAGCCATCATCTTCACAATGGCCACCTCCAATATTGTGCCTGAGCACGAGGTGTTGGGGATAACGAATAAGAATTTCTTCAGGCGTGGTATTGTTGGGGATTGGAAGAATCATTTAACGGCAGAGATGAGTGAAAAACTGGATCAACTCAGCCAACAAAAATTGGAGGCCTTTGGTTTGACATTCAAAGATGTTGGGAAATAAAGCTATGATTTTGTCAAAGTTGATGGGTTGTTTCTTCAGCGAGAAAATGGTCGTGTGTGCTCCTGCGTGTGTCTCTCTGTGTGTGTGATGGGTTGCTTCCCATGTAGGACGTTGCAATTACTTTGTTTTGAGTTTAGCTTAGTGGCAACTTTATTTTATTGAGTACTCTTTTGTTAGTGGTTCAGTTCCTACAATTCAGGTACTTGGCACTTTCCACTGTGGGTTGTGTGTGACTGGGTTGTTTGTTAGTGCATATCTTGTAATGAAGTTGGTAATTATTCCATCAGAAATTATCCACTCCATATTCTCTCTATCCTACTGTTGTGTTCCAATTAATGCGTTGCTTTACTTTTTGAAACACCTCATGGAAAAGAGTATCCTTTTCTCAAACTAACCCTTTCATCTTCATTTTGAGAAACCGGAGAAGATATAATAATAGATTTCCTCTGATCTGATGATCTGCTCTTACACAAGAAAGTCTTTTTATAAACAAAAGAAAGTGAACGTTGCAATCTGAAATTCATATGGGAAAGGGGTGTTGTGCGGTTCTGCACTTCTCGAAATACTGGGTCTTCTCCAGTGAATCGGTCATCTCTTGAACAAGTTTCCTCCTACCATTCCAAGCATGGCTAAAACAGCCCGTCTATCCACCTCAGAATTATTAGAGAGAGAGAGAGAGAGAGAGAGAGAGAGAGAGAGAGAAAAGAAAAAAAAAGGCTTTTCAACCAATTGACCCGCTATAAAGTCCCGAAACTCTGTATTAGCCATGTGTCATGTCCCCATTTTCATTATGGGGTTAAATGTGAGATTAAGGGTTAAATTAAAATTTTGACAAATGATCTACAGGATCGAAGTCCACAGTGAAATTGTAAATCTCTGTCAATTCATAACATAAAAGAAGTAACTATATTATTTCTGTACAAAATGGATAGGCCTGTCAATTTAGCCTGTTCAAATGGGTACCTGACCCAACCCGGCCCAGCCCAGCCCAAGCCTGAAAACACAGGGCTTTAAAAAATGTTTGAGCCCAGCGGGCTGGGCTTAGACAAATTTTTGAAAACCCAGCCAAAATGAGACTGGGAATGGGTAGTGCACGCCCGGCCCAGCCTAGCTGCAAAATGATTTTATTAAGTTTTTTTATATATATTTACCTCATGTTCTGTGATGAAATATTTCAGCACCGTTGGGCGCTGCTACTCTTCTAGTATGCATTCGGGCAAAATTTTCTCCTATGGGACATTCATATGTGGAGATTCTGATCTGGACGTGGAGCCCATAAATAACCTGAACCCACCTGAATTTAACAGCACCCACCTTGATGACATGGAAAACTTCCCATCCATTTATATGGCCTGAGACAGTAGGAACATAAAAGAGCCCACTTTCGGTGGGGCCCACCTAAAGGACATACAACTAATGTTTAGCTTATCTTCAAGATTGGGCTAAGCTCGGGCCCGGCCCTGTCCCAACTCGAGCCCATGTGCGGGACGGGATTTGACGTAGGCCCATTCAATTTAGGGCTGGGATTGGACAACTCAAGCCCAGGTCCAGCCTGTCCCATTGATAGGCTTAAAAATGGATTAAAGTTTAAAGTCTGAACTATATAGGTTTATTTACACAGGTTCTACAAAAAGTTTGGACATGGGCCTCTCCCTCCAGGAAGCTTGGCAGCTCATCAGAACTAGAAGAGTGTTTGTAGAATGGTCGAACTAGGCTCCTCTGGTTTGGAGCTCCTTCCAGCAGCCTTGTGTCTCCTTCTTTCTTGGAAAATGCTGCATGGCAAGACTGCTATACATAATTGGTCTCAATCTACTGGTATCAGCCTAGCCTCTAGATGCTGCTTGTGCAACAATGATCTGGAATCAACTCCTCACCTCCTCTTCCATTGCTCTTTCGCATCCACTTTTTGGAACTGGATTCTCCGCTCAGCATGAGCTGCTGTAGCTGGTACTCTGTCTCCCTCCAAGATTTCGCGCACCCTCTCTCAAAATAGTGAAAAGTTGACTTGCAAAAGGGCTGCTACTATCTTCTTCACCACTACCTTTGCCATCTGGAAAAATAGAAATGATGTAATTGTTCACAACTCTAGAGTCTCCCAAATGAAGGTCAAATCTTCCCTGATTGAACTTCTTTCAATTTCTCGCAGCCAGATTGCTAAACCTTTTTCTGGTAGACCTCTGCAGATTTTTTTCACAACAACAAAAATCACTTTTCGCGATACAAATATTTGTCGCAGAAAATCCTAAAATCGTCGCCAAATATATTCTACAACAAAACCATTTTCGTCGCCAGTTCGTCGTGTATTAGGCGTCGTTGAATTTTTTTACCGATTATCACAATTAATCGTCGCCAAATATTTGAAAATTTCTGCAACAACACGTTATCGTCGCCAAATTTCAATTTTCTGCGACAACATGTTATATCGGCAAAAAGGATATTTTTTGTCGCCAAATATCTATAATTCATTTAAAAAAAGGATAAAAAATGGTGAAAAGAAATTTGGCGACAAAATGAAATCGTTGCAGAATTATATCTTTTACCGACAAAACTATATTGTCGCTAAATAGGGTATGAATTGCCATAAATTATAATTGGCAACGAATTAGTTTTGTCGCGCATAGTTTGTAGACATTAGGCCACCACCATAATTCGTTGCCCAATATCAAACTTTGCCACCAATTCTCTTAGGCAACAAATTATATATGTCGGAGATAATATGCAAAGATATATTTATTTTTATTAGGCGACAAATAAAATTCATCGCTAAAAATAATATATTTATTTTATAAATTGCTGCCTGCCACCTCAAAAATCTCCTTTACACTGAATATAATAAAACCTACTCATTCAACTAAAATAAAATATATAATAAAACCTTCCCATTAAACAAAAATAAAATGTACAAATAAAACATGTTCATTCAACTCAAACAAAATGTACAATAAAAGCTACTCATTCAACTCAAATAAAATGTATAATAAAGTCTGCTCATTTAACTAACAAAAAATTTACAAAACCTGCTCCTTCAACATATTAAAAAACATATAACTATTAAATCCAACCCACAAGTTTAGTCCTGTCATCGTTACTAATTCAAGTAAAAATGTAGCATCCAAAATAATGTAAGTACAATATTCTTATGAAAAACAAAAGGATGTTCAAGCAATTGGCTTGTATTACTATCTTCTTCACCACTACCTTTGCCATCTGGAAAAATAGAAATGATGTAATTGTTTACAACTCTAGAGTCTCCCAGACGAAGGTCAAATCTTCCCTAATTGAACTTCTTTCAATTTCTCTCAGCCAGATTGCTAAACCTTTTTCTGGTAGACCTCTGCAGATTTTTTTCCATTCTTTGCTTATACTTGACTAAGTTTATTTAGGCCTCTAATTGGTTGGCCTTTGTCTTTATTTCTTTTCCTTTCCTCTTGTGATGGCCTTGTGTTGCTTGCTCTTTTTGGGGCTTCCAGCCTTTTTCTCTCCCCTTTCTCTCTTTTATAATACAATTTGCCCTTTAGCAAAAACATAAAATAAATAATTATACAAAATGTGTATCAAAGTAAAATCTATCTCTAGGAGTTAGGGCTCTCATGCGCTGGTCAAGATGACTTAGCAAATGTCATTTGCACACCACTCTTATTCATAGACCGATCCGTCTAAAACGTTCCCTCCTCCTCCTCCTCGATATAGGTGGGCTCGGTACCTATTTATCAAGCATAGTATCATCAACCACAAGAGTTGGCAGGTAGATAAATAAATATAAATAGTAACGGACATGCATTTGAAAGCGATAAAAATCACTACAAAATTTATTGGACTGGAAAGAGAAGATTCTCCTTACATTAGGGTGTATGGACATAGATTTGGGTTGCAAATGGGTATTCGATTCTCTGATTATCCGAAAGTTTCGACCCACAAAGAAAGGGGATCCGTAACCTATTTTAAGTTCCTATTCATAAACGGGTCTGGAACGTAATTTAGGTTCCGATTGATAAACGGGTCCGGTTCCAGGTCCATATAGGTTCCGACTCGTGGACCCGAGACCTGGCATATGAGTCTTTAAAATTGCAAATTTGTACCTCAAAATAAACTTTTTTTTTGACATTTTTATGTATAATACTGGAAGTAGTAGACTTGATGCACTGTTATAAGTTGAACGATATGCTTATTTTAAGAAAAAAATGAGAATAAAGAGAAATTAGAATTGATTTTGAAACTTGATTCTAGTTCTCTATGTGGACCCGGTTTCAAAATCGGATCCGGGTTTTCCTATCGGAATCGGGTCTGGAGCGAATAAAATAGGTTTCGAATCAAAACCAGTTCTGGAACCGGAACCGTTATTTAAAAACAGGTCCGGGTCTACCATGGTTCCGATCCAGAACAGTGGATTGGAACTGTCCCTTTTGCAACCCTACTTCGTATGGATGAACTACAAAATCAAGTACATCCGCTGAAAGGGCCGCTTATAAGCGGTGGGAGCAATCAAATCACTTGAGTTTAATGCTCATTATCTCCAATGTTGGAAAAGGTATTCGGGGTTCAATCCCAAAATGCACTAAGGCAAAGGATTTCATTAATGCTATCGAACAGCAGTATGTGATTTCCAAAATGTTACTAGCCAGCACCTTAATGAACAAATTATCATCCATAAAGCTTGCCAGTGATAAAAATATATGTGAACACATTATGGAAATGAGAGACATAGCGGCTTAATTGAAATCTTTGAAAGTTACATTCTCAGAATCCTTTCTTGTGTAATTTGTGCTTGACTTAAGATTTCCTATAACACACATAAGAAAAAATGGTCAATCAACGAACTACTGACCATGTGTGTTCAAGAGGAAGGGAGACCGAAGCAAGAGAAACTGGAAAGCGCCCATCTAGTGACTCATAAAAGGGGATAAGCAAGAAAGGGGAAAGGTATCATAAGAACAAGAATAAGAAGATGTCGACTAGTCACATTGACAATAAGGATACTATCAAATGCTTTTTCTGCACGAAGAAATGGCATATTAAGAAAGAATGCCTCAAATATAAGGCTTGACTCGAAAAGAAAGGTAATCCCATCTCCTTTGCGTGTTATGAATCTAATGTGGCCGATGTTTTTCATAATGCTTGGTGGATTGACTCTGGTTCTACAATCCATATTGCCAATACCATGCAAGGTTTAATCAACCAAAGGAAACCAACGCAAAGTGAGCGCTCTATCTATTCGGGAAACAAGATAAGCTCGCATGTGGAGTCAGTTGGGACCTTCGGACTTGTTTTGAAATCAAGCTTGGGTCTAGAACTAGAAGGAACTGTTTATAATCCATCGTTTTCAAAAAAAACCTTATTTCTATATCTAGACTTATTTCTTATGGTTTTAGTTTCAGCTTTGTTGGTTCTTCTTTTAGTTTGATTAAAGACTTTGTTGTTGTTGGTAATGGAACACTTCTTGCTGGTTTATATAGACTTTATTAGATCCAACTTTTGATTATAATTTCTTTACCTTGCATGGGAATGTTGGCATTAAGCGCAATATTATGAATGTGAGAAGTCCTCCATGCTTTGGCATAGGAGATTGGACATATCTCCATAGAGAGAATCAAAAACTAACAAGTGATGGAGTACTTGAGACTTTTGATTTTTCTGATCTTGGTATTTGTGTGGACTGCATAAAGGGTAAGCAGACTAACAAAACCAAGAAAGGTGCAAGGACGAGTTCTAAAGCATTAGAAATTATACACACTAACATATGTGGGTATTTTCCAACTCTGTGTTTGAATGGTCAGAAATACTTCATCTCATTCATAGATGATCATACACGATATATGTATCTATACCTATTGCATGAAAAAAGTGAGGCACTAGATGCCTTTAAAGCTTATAAAGCAGAGGTTGAGAAGTAAACTGGAAAAATGATCAAAATCGTTAGATCAGAATGACGTGGGGAATATTATGGAAGGTACACGGGTATGGAAAAAAACTAGGTCCATTTGCAAATTTCCTTAAGGAACGAGGAATTATTGCTCAGTACACAATGCCAGGCTCACGACATAAAAATGGAGCAACTGAAAAGAGGAATCATACTTTGATGGACATAGTGAGAAGTATGATTAGTAACTCCTCTCTCCCGTTATCTTTTTGGAGTGAGGCCTTAAAAACTGCAATTTACATCGTAAATAGGGCTCCCACTAAAGAAGATCCCATTAAATAGGGTTTACACATATGGGGTTGTTCGGTTGAGGTCAGGATGTACAATCCACAAGAGAAAAAGTCGGACTCAAAGATAGTTAGTGGCCATTTCATTGGTTATGTAGAAAGGTCCAAGAGATATAGGTTCTATTGTCCTTCCCACACACCCAATATTGTTGAAGCAAGAAATGCAAGACTTCTTAAGGATAATGATATCAGTAGGAGTGAGCAGCCTCGAAATTTGACTTTTGAGGAAATGAACTATACCGGTTAGTTAGGATGGTTAACTGTACTTCAAGGCGATCCAAAAAATGCCTTCATGGAAGAACAGTTAATTTAAGAAATGCCACCCCATGAGGTTCAAGTTGTCATTGAACCTCCTATTCAAATACCACAAAATATAGATGAGGACCAAGTTGTCACTGAACATCCTATGCAAGAAAATGTGGATAAAGAGATAGGATTAAGAGGATCCTTAATTATAAAGAAACCTAGAATTTCTTCTTATTATGTTGTGTACTTACAGGAGTTGGACTATGACATAGGAATTGAGGAAGATCCAGGATCGTTTTCACAAGGCATGAGTGATAGAAATTCCGCATTATGGTATAATACCATGTTAAATGAGTTGGATTCAATGGTTAATAATCAAGTCTGGGATGAAGTTTAAATTCCTGAAGAAGCCAAAGCTATTGGCTATAAGTGGGTCTACAAAACCAAAAGAGACTCAACTAGCAACATAGAGTGCTACAAAGCTAGACTCATGCCTAAAAAATTCCCTTAGAAAAAAGGCATTAATTACCATGTGACCTTCTCTCCAGTTTCTAAAAAGGACTCATTACAGATTGTTCGAAAAACCCCAAGTGCTGGGCAGTGATGCAGTTTAATCCTGATGAGTACAATGTCGAATCCACATGGAGCAATTTGTTTAAGGTCTTTCCAACTTGAACCTGTCCTATTTAGAATCTAAATCCAGCCTAAGTAGAAACTAATCAAATTACACAAAATTTGTCTAAATATTGAAAATTAATAATTACAACTTTCCAAACAAGAAAAGAAACCTAGGCTATTTAACCATATTCTAACTATTTACTGCAAAAACAACAAACTCATCAAAACAATCAATTTGACATAATAAGTAAAGTAAAAATCTAAATCGACTTCGCAAACATCAATTTATGCAAATATGGATGAATTATGCAACCCTAAAAAGAATTAGTGCAATTCTAAGCAAGTTTCTAACTATATAATGCATGCTGTAAAAACTTCTATGTAAACTGTTGCGCATGCCCAACTTTGCTGGACTGCACGACCTTGTTAGGAGGCCCTAAACCTAAATCTAAGGGCTAGTTTGGCACTTTACTAACATAGTAGTAGTCAAGTAAAGCCTCTACTTTTCAGAAAAGATGTCACAATATCAAAAGCATTTTAATTCAAAACTCCCTCCATCTTTTTCAAAAAAGTCAAAAAGCAACCACCTTTATCCACTAAAAGACAAAGAAACTTCACTTTCCTGTCACGCCCCAAGCTCGAGACTGCACCCATCTCAAGGCGTGACAAACTCCCGCATGGGGATTCGAGTCCAACTCGTTGACCCTTTGTCCCCATGAACGGAATTTACCCATAGGATATCACGTGTGAGGTTCAGATTTCCATGTACTTGTATAATTTTGTCAAATAGGTATCCAATTGTAATCCAAACAATATCACATGTATCAAGATATAGAGCATAAGGCTCATGAGCATAGATTAAAAAGTTCAAGTTCAAGAGATAAAAAGAGAGAGAAGTAAGTTAAGTTCTTTTACAATCCATAAGCTTACAAGTTTATAAACTATTACAAAAGATGAGGCAATCTAAGCCACAGTCCATGGGTCATTATACGTCTAATCTCATCGGGTGGATGTCTAGAAGACATCATCAAAAGTCCATTTAGCTACCTAACAAGGAGATTCCTCCTCCTCGTGGATCTCCTGGGCGGTCTTATCAAGGTACTCACCTGTAACGCCAAGTGTAGCACCATTAGACTAGGCTAAGCAAGATAAACAGATATAAACCATATCACATGTGACAAATGAATAGTTAGACAGATATAAATCACATGAGGTCAAGTATGAACACTAGGAAAATCTTAGCATGAGTAAGCATGAGACGTACGATTCATAAATGACTGGTATACACAATAACAGAACTAAATGGCACATCCACATTAGCTATATTCTCCCAATTTAACCATGTAAACATGTATATAAAATGACAGCAGAAAACAGAATAGAACAGGGTGGTGCCAGTAGGAGACAGAGGGCCCGAAACTCTCCATCGTGGACCTAGGGTGCCAGTCAACCCTTCGAATATAATCCCATTTGCAAAGGGTCAGAAATATATACTAAACCCACACTTAGCCGGGTCCGACTTAGATAGAGTTGAAGCCAAGTGGTGCCAACTCTCGGAATAAAAATACAAAATAACATAACATATATAGAACATATCATATCATTGTACATAATCAGGACTTATCAAGGTGTAACTGAACAGGAGCGGAAACGGATATAAAATATAAACAGGTACATAAACAAGATATACATAACTAGACAAAAGGATGATCAAGTCATATTGGAATACTGAAAAAGAAATGCAATGCATGTACATAAATCATATACGGAATCAAGATATAAAGCAAGCCAATCCTACCGTCTTAGGAATGCCCGGGGTCTTCACCGTCCAACTCGGTGTAGTACTAAGGATTCTGGTGTTAGTGTACAAAATAACCCTTGATGCTACTTAATTTGAGCACCAAATCCCTTAGTATAACACATTTGGTTCGGATCTCAATTTCGAAGAACACAAGGCCCCTTGTGGGTGCACAGTTGCTCAAGCCGCATCCACATAATACACAAGTCTATTGGGCATGAAAAAGGTTCAAAGTTTCCAACCTTAAAGTCCAACTATCAAGGCAAAACAATCTAACAAACTACGGTTCATCACTTGGCCCACGGTATCATCCGGTTGCCAAGGTTTATATAAAATCCAATACCCACTCTTTCCCTAAATTTCAAATCATATATATATATATATAGATACCATTGGATTCTACGCTTCAAGAGCTTTCCAACGGTATGTGAACCTCCAAAAACGGACGTACGGTTAAAAAGTTATGGCCACTAGAAGTTCACACAGTTGGGCCCAATGGGCCTACCCGCTCGAGCGGGCCAATGATCCGCTCGAGCGGATAGCCTTCTGTGACCCAATTTCGGGGCAGAAATTGGGTCGCTCGAGCGGCCAAGGCTTGGCTCGAGCGGGAAGCACACTGTACCCATTTTTAAGCTTAGAAACTGAGTTCAAATGCCCTGTTTTCTGTGTTCTAACTTCTAAACCTTAAACCCATTCTTACAAGGCATAACTTGGACGAGAATAAGCCACCAAAGTGCTCACAAAACCCAAGAATCATCCAATTTACATTCAACATTGAATCGACAAGAGAACAATCCATTTCTTACATAAAAAACATGAACAAAAATCCATTTGAGCAAAAAAATGGGTATCTGACATGATTGAACATATTCAAAGAATCAAATAGGCATACATGCATACATTTATATAAATTTAACTTGCCTTGGTGCTAGAAATCCAAATCCTACCCAAATCAACCTCTCCTAGCCAAACCGAGTTCTCCAAAAGAAAACCCCCAAATGAAATGGTGAAGATGAAATCCTACAATGGTAAATGAAGAGAAATGGGTTGAAATCCACATGCAACACTAAGATATTCCCTTTTTAATTCAGATTTGAATAAGGACACATGAATCTGAACCAAAAAGCTTACCAACAGTGTTGAGAAATAAAAAATAGAGTTGTTCTTGACTTGGGAGTCGAAACCCTTGTTGTAGAGAAGAAGGAAGATGCAATGGAGATGGATTTCCTTACATGCAAGACGTCTCCTTGTTTGGTTGCTTGAAATGTGGAAGGAGATGAAGCCTTCTAAGAAATTCAGTCCACTAGATGGGAGTAGGAGAACTAGGAAATGGAAATGGAGTCATCTTTTTGCACATGCAAGCTATTGGCTCTCTTGGATTCTTGAATTGGTGAGAAGAAGAAGTATTTTGAAGAAGAATAGTCTAGAGGGAGATGGGTTTTCTGCTGGAAATGGAGAGGAATGGAAAAGAATGGCTGGGCTGAGTCATTTCAAATTAGAATTTTCTCCTGCAGTTGCATGCAAGTCCAATTAGGGCTGGAATTTTTCAAAAAGGGGCTTGGGCTGGTGAAATGGGCTGGAAATGGGTCAAGATGGATCCGGATTCAATCGGTCAAACCAAGAAAAATCAAAGCCCATGCTATGCTTTATGCAATGCACTAAAAACCCATAAAAATCTAAATCCACACACAAACCAAAAACACTCCAAAAGTCATATTCTACCTAGTCCATGGTCAAACCCAACTAATTCTACCTAATCAAGCCCAATTACATGCAAAATACCATTAAGCTACTAATCTCAATTAGTTAACTCTAAATCGAAATTAAGGCGGGTCAGGGTGTTACATCCTCCCCCCCTTAGAACATTTGACCCTCCAAATATAAGTCGTACCTCAAAAAAAGAGATGAGGATACTTCCTCAAAACTTGCTCCTCTAACTCCCACGTGGCTTTCTCTGGACTATGGTGCTCCCACAATATATTCACGCACCGAATCGTCTGGGTGTGCAACACCTGCTCCTTGACGTCAATCACACGTAAAGGCTTCTCATCGTAAGTCGCATTTGCTCGGATCTCCAAGGGCTCATACTCTATGACGTGTGACCGGTCCGGAACATATTTCCTCAACATGGCCACATGGAAAACATCATGTACTGCCACAAGATCTGGAGGTAAAAGCAACCTGTAAGCCAAGTCTCCGAACCTGCTGTGAATTTCAAACAGTCCCACGTACCTTGGTGACAACTTGCCCTTCTGCCCAAACTGTTACACCCCGACCCGAATTAAGCTTTATTAGAGCTAATTAATTATGATTTAGCTAAATTAATTATGCTTAGTTATTAACTAAGATAATTTATGTTAATTAGCTCTTTATAGGTGAGTTAGTTGAGTTGTGAGTCGCGAATAGGTCGGTTGAAACTGATTGGACTCGGTTGAGTAGAGTCGATGACTTTTCTGTAATTATCGGTTTTCTTATTTTACATCATTTGCATGTCATCTTGGCGTCATCGTGTGTATTTCAATGAGCACGTCGATTTTCGTATTGAGCTTTACTTCATTTGACCAAGGGTTGAAGAAGTGGGCCATCTTTTGACCCAAAATGGAATTTCTCTAAATATAGTGGACTTTCCTGTAAAAAGGGACATCTTTGTCCGTTAAAACCCCCATTCATAGCAATCAGCCATTCCACCATTTCCTTTGCTCTTTTCTCCATTTCCTTTCTTCTCTTCAATTTCCAAGAAGTTGTGGCATGTGCAATTGGAGTCAAGGTTGGAAGTCATCTTCATCTTCTCAATTTCCTTCTCTTCATCTACCTTGTGTTCAATAACTGGGTTTTTCCCCAAATTCGGATTTCTTCTTGAGGTAAGAAGCAAAACCCATCTTTATTAGTGTTTTTTAGTAGGAATGGATACTCATACAAGCAAAATCATTAGCATTTTCATTTGATTTCTTGATTAGGGTTTCAGTTTGGGGTTTTGAGTAATTTGAGCTACTATTAGATAAAAGAAGTGGAAAGCTTGAATTAAGGCAAGTATAAGCTTAATTTGGAATTACATATTGTTTAGTCCTTGATTGATTTCGAAATTCAAATTTCATTTCAAATTAACCTCTTAATTGTAAATGGCATGGAAATGTATGGGTTGGTTTGTTCTAATTGGAGAAGTTGAAGGGGAATAGAAGGATGTGATTTTGTTTGTAATGGGAGCAAGGAGACTCAGTTATGCAGGGTTATGAAGGGAGATGATGGGAAAATGAATTGGAAGAGAGAGAGAGAGCTTCAGAAATGTAAAATGGCTCAGTTCAGAAACATTGTCGGCGGCGGTCACTTGGCGGCTAGCTGACCTTAAGTCGGTTAGATTTCCAGTAGCTAACCATTCTCTGTCAGGTTGGCGGTCACCAGACGATCACCTGGCGGCTAGCCGCGTGACTACCTGGCAGCTAGCCGACCTCCAGTAGGTCACAATTCCAGTAACTGAAAATCCCTATTAGGAAACCACGATCACCCAGGCGGTTACTTGGCAGATAGCCGACTATTCCACTGGCGACTAACCGCGTGGTCACTGCCAGCTGACCGACTTCCCAGAATTTTCCATATGTCAAGAAATTTCAAAAGACCCCTTAGGGCCATGAATTGATACCCTAACCTCTTAAATGCCCAATGGGAAACCTAGGAGCTCGAGTAGCCCTAGAATTCGGGACCTTATCATCATGTCATGGATATTAGTTTAGTGAACCTTTTATTAAAATGTGACACTAAATAGAATAGTAATACAAAGTTCCCTAAATGTATATCGAATTGGATGGTGAAGATCAATGGATAATTAGACTAGATTGGCTAGTAAATTCCTTGATTCCTTAAATTTAATTGCATTTCATATTGATATTGAATGTTCTCATGGACTTTGAAATGTCGTATTAATGCATTATATATATTAGCATATTTCTAATTCGATTGTTTTGGAATTGATTGTTTTGGAACAAATATGGATGTGAATAATTAATATTCGATTCGATTTGAGATTCTGAGATTCTACATTTATGTATGGAAACTTTTTTCACATCCATGTATTTATTTGATTTGATTGAGTCGGCACTACTTAGCTTTGACCTGGTGATACCCGACGGGATTGCACTCAGTTTAATATTCGAGACTACTACAGTAAGTCATCTGGAGCACTGGAACTCCAGACCCGGGAAGCCAGCTAGCCTTTGGCCGAGCCACTGGTGATATTCCAACTAGATTTGCTCTCTTTTGAGAGGATGAGCTCAATGTAGTAGCCCAAATTAGTATGTTTATTCTCCATTTGATTCGTACAAAGCATTAATTTATTTGTTTGGGAACAATTGCCATGTTATTACTGATTATTGACATCTTTTAATCAATTATCTTCTCAATTCGATTTGATACATTATATAAATGCTTATTAATGCATATACTTGCCAAATCGTTGTATTAGAGATGTTATTCTTGGTTTCACAGACGCAGAAGCAGCTCCCGGTCCTGAGGAGGCCCAGGAGGGTGAGGAGGAGACCGAAGAGGTTCCTCCAAGATTAGAAGAATGGTTGGGAAATGCCCCCATGTAATTCGGTCCACGGAGAGCTTAAGTGGGGAGTGTGACTTACTCCTTTTTGTGTGGGTCACAATAATTAGATTATATAGTTAGTGATGAAGATTCTTTTTGTAATAGAATGTGGGGTAATTTTGTAATCCCTACTTAGTTCAATATGTAATTATGTTTTGTATAAACTTGACACTTAACTTTAAATAGGACTGTCCAATGAAATGATACACAGTGGCCTATTATTCGAAATGCTTCCGTTATTAAATGTCATTTACAGGTTAGCGAGCTTGACTCACAACTGGAAAAGTGGAATTTCTCCTTCGTAATACAATACTTTGATTCTAGACAGGTATATATATTACGGGAGTACGCGTGTCACACCTCGGGGATTACCCTAAGCCGGGGTGATTCGGGGCGGGATGTGACACAAACCGAATGGTGCCCTTCATCGGTGAAACTTTAAGGAACAACTTTGTCTCCCACCTTAAACTCAAGATCTCTACATTGGTGATCTACGTAGACTTTTGCCTACTCTGAGTTCTGTCTTCAACCGTCATATGCAAGCTTGACCTTAGCACTGGTATCACCAATAATCGTCAGTCCATGATTCTTCTGACAACCGACTTCTTCCCAACAAACTGGTGTCCTGCACCTCCTACTATAGAGCTTCAAACAGTGCCATACCGGATACTCGCGTGGAAAATATTATTATACGTGAACTGCATAAAGCCAAATATCGATCCCATTCTGCTTGTAATCCAAAACAACACGCTCTGAGCAATGTCCTCAAGGGTCTAGATCACCTCTCTGACCGTCTATCTGTCTATGGATGGTACGCCGTGCTGAAAGTCAACTGAGTGCCCATGGCCTGTTGGAATGCAACGCTCATAAAACCTCGAAATAAATCGGATATCTCTATCAACACAATTGAAGCTAGGATTCCCATGCAACCTAACAGTCCTCCTTAACCAAACATATTAGCCATCGTATGCATCTTGGTCCCTGTCCTGAATGGCAACAAAAGTGTCGGAGCAGATTAGAGAATCTGTCGACCATCACCCACATGGCATTGTGGTGTCTCGATGTCTCTGGCAAACCTGAGACAAAATCCTATGGTAATGTGCTCCCATTTCCACTTGGTCTCTTCAATGGCTTCAAAAGTTTTTGGGGGCTTCCTATGTTCTGCCTTGATCTTCTAAACAGGTCAAGCATCAACGAAATGAACCAACAATTTCTCTCTTCATGTTTATTCCACCTAAATCGAACCCTGCAAATTCTGATACATCTTAGTACTACCGGGATCATAGAGTATCACACATGATGCGCCTCTGTCATAATCTAATCCTTAAGGTTTTCAACATGTGGTACACACATCTATCCCGGAAATACAAAAACACCATCCTCAAGTCTGAAATCTGGCTTATTTGAATCCCGTCTCTTAACTCTAGCCAACTCAGGATCTGGAAACCTGGCTATCCTTAATCTGCTGAAGATCAACTGCAGTTTTGAAACTGACATGGCTGCTTACATCACCTTCTCACTAACCACTCTATCTCAACATCCAAGTCTCTGAAGTCTAACTAAATTCATCCCCGCCAACCAACTAGACCAAAGTGCCTGACTTTCAGCT
>QPKB01000001.1:50217333-50240865 GCA_003546025.1 Camphora micrantha
CTAGCCTGGCCCGGCCTGGTCCTAACCCTCTTACTTTTATTTATTTTTATATATATATGTGTGTGTGTGTGTGTGTGTAAATTATATACTAAAATGCCCTTATCATGGTCACTTAGTAGCAATAGGGATATGAAAGGCAATTTCATAACCCACCTACCCAATACAAAGGTCCTAAAATCGATACGTACATACATACTTGGTTCATTTCATCTATTTTCCATTATTTAAGTTATGTATTATACTTAATACATAAGCAATAAGTGTTGCACGGTTTCTTCTAAACCCTTTCTTTTAGTTTTGTTGCTTCTTATTTAGGCCTTTTAAATTATTTATATAAATCCTTGTAAGTGCAAAAGGGGGTGTACTCCTTCCTATTAATAATGATACACATTTTCCTTTATAGAGTTGCTTGGACGTCAACCAATTCATAGAGGCAGTTTGTATGTGCATGGAACTTTAAGCATATAGGGTGATTCAAATATTATTTTAATTAGATAATTATAATTCTTAATTCTTAAAAGTTTAAACGAATAGTATTTTTTAATTGCATTTATTTTTGTGACTGAAATCCAAGAATGTGTAATAGTCAGATCACCAGAAGGCTTGGGTCTCAACCCCCTAAGCTTAGGGTTACAAACGGATATCCGATTATCCAATTATCTAGAAGTTCCGACCAGTAAAAAACTGGGTTTGGAACCTATTTTAAGTTCCGATTCATAAACAGGTCTGGGTTCGAAACCCCGGACCCTGGCATATGAGCCTTTGATATTGCAAATTATATCTCAAAATCAACTTTTTTTTGACATTTTATTATGTACAATATTAGAGATAGTAGGCTTGATGCACTGTTACAAGCTGAATGATATGCTTATTTTTAAAAAAATGAAGAATAAAGATAAATTAGAATCGATTTTAGAACTAGATTCCAGTCATCTAGGTGGATCAGTTCTAAAACTGAATTCGAATTTTCCTATCGGAACCGGGTCTGGAACCAACTAAACAATTTCCGAGTCAAAACCGGAACCGGAACCATTATTTAGAAACGGGTCCGGGTCCACTATGGTTCCGATCCGGAACCGTTCCATTTTCAACCCTATCTAAGCTGATTGCATAAAAAAAACAAAAAATAGAAAAAAAGGATGGTGGCGTGAGGAACATACACTGATCAGATTCTCGATTTTTGAACACACCATACATAAATATGTGGGTGATTGAGGCATGTAATTAGTAATAAATAAGATTGTGTTAATAAGATTATCATTTCTGTGCTCAACCTGATAGTCCGACGCAGTCATATTGAAGTGAAATCTTGGGATATATCACTTGAGGGGGTGATATTCATCTTCAACGGTCAGGATTATCATCTTTGCATGCTTCTAAGTGTTCACAATATGCGATTACCCCTGATAAAATAATTAAGAGGTTGCCAGAACCCTCAGTACTAAGTGAGGTGCAATGACTTCCACCCTTTCTCAACGATGGAGAGTGGCTCCTCATGTTCAGGCACGTAAGACGTGGCCATGGTGATGATTGCGGCTAGGGTGTCGAATGGTTATGAGAGAGAGAGAGACTGTGAAGCTATCCAATTCCATATACTCCTCTTGCTACTATTTTTAAATATAAGAACCTCAAAACAGTTTTACTTAAAACTGACATGTTTCATCTTTGTCACTATTGTTACTTCAATTGTTAACAATTGTACCCGCCTGTGTTACTTCACTTGTAACCCACGTATTCTTTTAACTTGAGTTAGTACAATGAAGGAAACAAATTGCAAATCAAAGATGGGTGGAAGGTGATGAGTCAATTATCAGAACCTATGAGGATGTTTGGTTACCAGGTCTAGCTACGTCAATTGAAGGAATATGTCCTCCCTCATGTTCAGGTGAATCGAGATGAGTAGTTTACTAGTCCCAGAAAAATCCACTTATACTTGGTGAAGATAAAAAAAGGTCCTCAAATTTTAATATCGACAAAAAAAGCTATAAACAAGGATATCCCCACTCATATCTACAGGTGAAGTAGAAGAAATGAGTAGTGGTGATATCCCTGCTCATACAAGTGAGCTGCGATGTCACTACTCAGCCAAAAATAATAATAATAACAATAAAAACAAGTGGGAATATTCCAATTCAGGGACTTCTTGGTCGATATTGTGATTTGAGGACTTTTTTTTTTTTTTTTTGTCTTCACCAAGTTTAAGGGTGTCTTCACCAAGTTTAAGGGGATCGATTCTTCTCGTAAAATCCTCAGTATATTTTAATCATAATTATCAAAAGCATTATCTCAGTTGGTTATGCTTCATTTTAACCAAGTTTTATAATCAAATTTAAAGCTCATCCAAAACAATTTTATAACATAATTTTCCGACTCTTCATTTCTTGCATTTTAAAATTAGTTTTCTTGGCTTTTGGGGACTTGGGTCCTACTCTCATATATGAATCGTGATCATTTCAGGCTTTTACTCACATTAACCGTGGGGAGACCAATCAAGGCCCGCCATATCACTGTGGGCAACTCCTACCTGGGCATCAGGCAGTGGCCCTTTGTGCATGCAGGCTGCCCGCGGTGACAGACCATTATAGGTGGTCCATTCATGGTCACCATGGGAAAAAACTTTAACCAGACTCAAATATTGATGGCAAGATAACGACAACCTGATTAAAGATGAGACATGAATGTTAAAAGAGAGAAAGGGGAGAGAAAAAGGCTAGAAGCCCCAAAAAGAGCAAGCAACACAAGGCCATCACAAGAGGAAAGGAAAAGAAACAAAGACAAAGGCCAACCAATTAGAGGCCTAAAATAAACTTAGTCAAGTATAAGCAAAGAATGGAAAAAAAATCTGCAGAGGTCTATCAGAAAAAGGTTTAGCAATTTGGCTGAGAGAAATTGAAAGAAGTTCAATCAGGGAAGATTTGACCTTCATCTGAGAGACTCTAGAGTTGTGAACAATTAAATCATTTTTATTTTTCCTGATGGCAAAGGTAGTGGTGAAGAAGATAGTAGCAGCCCCTTTGCAAGCCAACATGTCACTATTTTGAGAGAGGGTGCGCCAAATCTTGGAGGGAGACAGAGTACCAGCTACAGCAGCTCTTGCTGAGCTGAGAATCCAGTTCCAAAAGGTGGAGGCGAAAGAGCAATGGAAGAAGAGGTGAGGAGTTGATTCCAGATCATTGTTGCACAGGCAGCATCTAGAGGCTAGGCTGATACCAGCAAATTAAGACCAATTGTGTGTAGGGGTCTTGCCATGTAGCATTTTCCAAGCAAAGAAGGAGACATGAGGCTGCTGGAAGGAGCTCCAAACCAGAGGAGCCTAGTTCAACCATTCTGCAAACACTCTTCTAGTTCTGATGAACTGCCAAGCTTCCTAGAGGGAGAGGCCCTTGTCCAAACTTTTTGTAGAACCTGTGTAAATAAACCAGTATAGTTCAGACTTTAAACTTTAATCCATTTTTAGGCCTGTCAATGGGACGGGCTGGACCTGGGCTTGAGTTGTCCAATCCCAGCCCTAAACTGAATGGGCTTACGTCAAATCTCGTCCCGCACGTGGGCTCGGGTTGAGACTGGGCGGGGCCCAGGCTTAGCCCAATCTTGAACATAAGCTAAACATTAGTTGTATGTCCTTTAGGTGGGCCCCACCGAAAGTGGGCTTTTTTATGTTCCTACTGTTTCAGGCCATATAAATGGATGGGAAGTTTTCCACGTCATCAAGGTGGGTGATGTTAAATTCAGGTGGGTTCAGGTTATTTATGGGCTCCACGTCCCATAGGAGAAAATTTTGCCCGAATGCATACTAGGAGAGTAGCAGTGCCCAACAGTGCCGAAATATTTCATCACGGAACATGAGGTAAATACATATAAAAGAACTTAATAAAATCATTTTGCAACTAGGCTAGGCATGGCCTGCACTACCCATTCCAGTCCCATTGTGGCTGGGTTTTCAAAAATTTGTCCAAGCTGGGCTCAATTTTTTCTTTAAAGCCCTGTGTTTTCAGGCTTGGGCCAGGCCGGGCCGAGTTGGGTCAGGTACCCATTTGAACAGGCTAAATTGACAGGCCTATCCAAGTTGTACAGAAATAATATAGTTACTTCTGTTATGTTATGAATTGACAGAGATTTACAATCTCACTGCGGACTTCGATCTTGTAGATCGTTTGTCAAATTCTGATTTGACCCTTAATCTCACATTTAACCCCATAATTAAAATGGGGACATGACACATGGTATCAGAGAGAGGTTTGTTTTTAGAAATAAAACTAACTAGGCTAATACAGAGTTTCGGGACTTTATTGCGGGTCAATTGGATGAAAAGCTTTTTTTACTCTGTCTCTAATAATTCTGAGGTGGATAGACGGGCTGTTTTAGCCATGCTTGGAATGGTAGAAGGAAACTTGCCTATACGAGACTTTGTTTTAAAGATAGAGAAAATTAAGAAAATTAAGAACCGCACTACACCCCTTTCCCATTTGAATTTCAGATTGCAACGTTCACTTTCTTTTGTTTATAAAAAGACTTTCTTGTGTAAGAGCAGATCATCAGATCAGAGGAAATCTATTATTATATCTTCTCCGGTTTCTCCAAATAAACATGGCAGGTTCTCTCTGTTTTTCCCACAAAGGGTAGTTTGAGAAAAGGATACTCTTTTCCATGAGGTGTTTCAAAAAGTAAAGCAACGCATTAATTGGAACACAAAAGTAGGATAGAGACAATATGGAGTGGATAATTTCTGATGGAATAATTACCAACTTCATTACAAGATATGCACCAACAAACAACCCAATCACACACAACCCACAGTGGAGAGTGCCAAGTACCTGAATTGTAGGAACTGAACCACTAACAAAAAAGTACTCAATCAAATAAAGTTGCCATTAAGCTAAACTCAAAACAAAGTAATTGCAACGTCCTACATGGGAAGCAACCCATCACACACACAGATACACACGCAGGAGCACACACGACCATTTTCTCGCTGAAGAAACAACCCATCAACTTTGACAAAATCATAGCTTTATTTCCCAACATCTTTGAATGTCAAACCAAAGGCCTCCAATTTTTGTCGGCTGAGTTGATCCAGTTTTTCACTCATCTCTACCGTTAAATGATTCTTCCAATCCCCAACAATACCGCGCCTGAAGAAATTCTTATTCGCCTTCCCAAGTACTCCTGTCTTCCCGCTCTTATTAACCTCCAAACTCGTTAGACTCTTAAAGCTACAAAACCTCTCTATCTTTTCGACCAAACCTTGTCTCTCCTCCTCTGTTGAAAATGGGCAACCTAAGAACTCAGCCAACCTCCTACAATGGAATGTGGGATCTTCTTTAAAATCCTCGTACTTCATAAACAAGACCCTTTCGGGTCTCTCCAAGCTGGCCTTCCAGTAACCCAACAAATGCTCCCAAAAGGGGCCATAAGGAGAGATGCCTCCATGAAATAACTCAAAAGCCTCTTCAATTGGAACTGGTGGTTCATCCTCCGGTAGCAAGTTGTTTAAGAAATGCCACAAGGAAACAAAGGTATCCTTAGGATTCCGGCACAGATAAATGATACGGCAATTGGACTCAATTATTGAAGTTGGTAGCAGTTCGTATGGGAGATGCGAGGAGAAGAGGCGGGGAGAAGGGAGATTGGTAAGGTCAGGAATTTGTCCGTAGACATAAAGCTCCAACTCTAAGAACGGCACAAGTGCGTGTGGGTTCGTTGTGAGCAAAGGATGGTTATGAAAGTCATGACGAGCTCGGTTCGAGATGGTGAAGGTGAGAGCTTTCAGCCATGTCGTGCCCGATTTAGGTGTGGAGTTGAGTATTATGTCATCTTTGCATGCTTCAAAGCGTTCACCACATGCCATTACACCTGAAAGAAACTTCAGAGGCAGCCAGAACCCTTGGTACTGAGTGAGGTGTGATGACTTCCACCCTTTCTCAATGCTGGAGAGCGGCTCCTCGTGTTCAGGCACAATATTGGAGGTGGCCATTGTGAAGATGATGGCTATGGTGTCAAAATTACTCGAAAAATGGATGAAGAAAGATTCCTATCCTAGATGATCATAATGTGAGAGACACTATGAACTGTGAAGCCATCCACGTACTCCTCTTTACCCATTTCTATTGGGAGGGCGTCGCCCTCTTGCTGCTGTTTTGAGATAACCATCATGTGGTCACAATCAAAGACAATAAATGCCTAGTACACCCACCCTACTTAATATTTACACCCACCCACCCTACCCTATGGCCATGAATGACCTAATTTGGCATGAGGGAATGGGAGAGCACAGTGATGTGATAGAGAATCTACAACGTTTTTTTGAAAGGTGTGATGGATGTAGACGTTTTAAAATGAAATAAAGAAAAATAAAGTAAACTGTCAAGTGACGAGAGGGAGACGTTGGAGTGGTGCACTAAAGCGTACACTGCAGCTGAAGAAAAAGAGGAGACAAAAGAGCGAAATTAACATTTCAGTACTCTTATGGACTACGATAATTCTAACACTCACACTGCATAGCTAAAACAATTCTTACAATACTCACACACTGCATAGCTCCCGGTAAGTTACCTTGTTGTGTAGCCCAATGTTCTAATTTTTTTTTTTTGGGACTTTCTAAATACACTCATTGAATTATAACTACTAAATACTAATAACATCAAAATCTAGATAATCTCAAAAGCCTTAAATTTTTTAAACAAATTTATTCAAACATATTAACACATATTACATTCATAATCTTCCAACACAATGGTTTTAGAAGGAAACCCAAAACGCATATATGGCATGAACGCATTAATTTACTCTACATACGGGTTAGCCCATGCAGCTACACAATCATGCATGAAGTGAACCCATTGAGGCATAATGGGAGACATCGGGTAACCATCTGTCAATGCAACCTGGACGTAGTGATTATTATTTACGTATCCGATAGCAATAACAGCATATTGATATGACCGTGGTGGAGTAGATCAAAGTGGCAAATACGTAAAGCTTTGTGCAGCACTTCAAACGTGTAATATCACATTGAACTTCGAAGCAACTAAGAGACTCATGCCTGGCATGGTCATCCAATGCTCAATCGGTACTTTTTATGCCAGCTAGTAAACCTTTTCTTTCGTCCTTCACTTTTTGTCGTGTTGCATGTTGCCAATATGAACGACTAGCATGTGGACCATGCCATGTAACAAGGTACGCTACTCCTTTCAATGTCCCAAAATTTTTACTTGGGATAATGGACGATGGCAAGTAGCGATGTCAAACGGGTCATGCCGGCACCTAGGGTGGACGGTGGCAAGTTGGGATGTCAAACGGGCAGTGCCGGCGCTCAGAGAAAAACCTGGCACGGCACGGCCCGCCATGGGCCGGGCTGGAGCGGGCCGCGTCATGCGGGGCCAGTGGGCCTGCTCTTTTTTTATTCAGTATTAAAAAAAAAGTAGAACACAAATACACAATCACGGAGAATGACAAAGATATTTTTAAGTGGTTCGGTCAAACTCGACCTACTCCACTGAGAAGAGAAAATCATTTGGATCTTAACTTCTTAAAGGTTTCTAAATAGGATTACCTTCAAAACCTTACAATCTTTCTAGAAAATAAAAATAAAAAAAAGAATGAAAAACTTATAAATTTAAAAATTACAATGAAGGAAAAAGTAAAAAATCAGATGTGTAGTCCACTAATGTATTGTGCTGGATCATAATCTTCCATTGATGTCAACTCTTGCTTCCTCTTATCTATCAAATACCAATCTCGTAGGCAAACACAACACTCCACCGTTTCTTCAGTCAGATTGGTTCTTTTGTCATCCACCACACGTCCACCTACACTAAAAGCATGTTCTGATGCTATAGAAGACATTGGAATAATCAACAGATCACGAGCCACAGTGGCCAACACCGGATAAACGCTCTCTTGTTGCTTCCACCAAGCTAAAATGTCAAAATTAGATGCATCATGCACCTATATTACACCGACGTCAAGATACAATGATAACTCCGTCACTGAGTTACTTGAGGTTGAGCTGGATGCCATGCCCGTAGACAGAGAAGAATACCACACATCCCACTCACCAACACCTGTTTGCTGGACTTCTGAATGGCCCATACTAAGCCCAGTTGTGCCCATTTGTTCACAATAAAATTAAAAAAGTTATTGTAAATTTGCCCTAATATGGGAAAAAATATTTAAATCTATATAATTCATATTATTATTTATTCCATCAATAAAAAATTGTACACCACTTAATTTTAACCTAGGATCAAATAAGGCAGCTAAAGAAAATGTCATTGGAGCCTCTTTCCAATATTTATTAAATTTTTCTTCCATGTTTTTAATAGTGCTACTCAGTAAAAAATGATCTCTAAATCTAGTGAATTGTAAAGTAATTTTAAAAAGCTTCATTAGACGTGGGATAATATATCCCGGAAAAAAATAATGCTGAAGTATAAAAAGCTTCTAATAAATCTCTTATATTGGCACATAACTCCCAATGTTCATCACTAATCATCAAATGTTGTGCATGAAAAGCAGAAAATTCATTCAAAATAGTTTTTCGGTCAAGTGCCTTGTTTAACAAGTCATACATAGAATTCCATCTATGTTCTACCTCCTTGAGCATTTTAATAGCTGATACGCCTTGCCTCGCACATATTTGGGAATACAGTTGTCTTCTCTGTGCGGAGGTGAAAATAAATCTAGCAATATCTTTAATAACATCTGTGTAACTTACAATATGCTTTAAACCAAACTTTGCAATGAGATTTAAGATGTGACATATATATCTATTTTGAAAGATAGAGCTATCTATCAAAGTTGCAAGTGGCATCTGCATTCTCATTAATTCAATAGTCATTGCATTATTACTGGCATTATCTAAAGTTATAGATAAAACTTTTTCTTTAATATTATATTCATCTAGTTTTTCCAAAATAAATATACTTATTCTAGTGCCATTGTGTGGCCATTTAAGACTGCTAAAACTAATTATACGTTTATTAATAATCCATTTTGAATCTATATTATGTGCAGTAATACAAAGAAAACTGTCACCCCCTTTAGATGTCCACATATCTGTGGTTATGGCTGTTCTATATGGAATTTCTGCAATGTAATTTTTTATGTTTGTTTTCTCTTCCTTCCAGAGTCTAATAGCATCATTTCTGGCTGTATTTCTTGAAATACTGTGAAATTGTGGTTGACAGTATTTCTGGACCCATTCTTCAAAAAACTTATTTTCAACAAGACAAAATGGTAATTCGGATAACACAATCATTTTAACAAGGCCTTGTCTACAACTTTGTGTATTAAAAGAAAAAAGACTCAAACTGCTACTACTACTACCACCACCAGTAATAGAAATTTGGATCTGTGTACCAGGCCCCCCTATCCCTGCATCCGCCGTCTTATGTAAGGCTAAACATTTTGACTTATATCTTGTCAAATAGCCGGTACCCGATTTTGACGTTACAACATAAATCTTATTACAAATTTTGCATTTTGCCTTTTCAACTTTCTTTCCATTTTCAATAACATCAAACCTTGTAAATATATCCCAAACTGGTGAAGTTCTATTCCTCTTGGTTGGTTTACGGTAACTCTGAGGAAAGGGGAGGTGGTAAATCACCTACTTCATCTTGTAACTCAATAAAATTTTCTTATACCTCTAAATTAACGGAAGAAGATTCTATGGAAAATCTTCTAGCCATATTTCAAAAAATATAATTTATAAATAATAGTAATAGGCTAGTAGCCTTCTTTTGTGATAATTAATATAAGAAAGGGGAGAAAATGAGAGTTAACAATATAATATAAACTTATATAAATGGAATCTCAAATTTAAATAATATAAATACCTCTAAATCTTTGAAGGCCCATTTAATCTTGTCACTTGATGACTTGATCTTTGGCCCTTCAAAAACTTATTAGAGAGAGTGAAAGAGTTGAATGCTTTAAGAGAGAGCTAGAGAATGTATAAAGAGAATGAGAGAGTTGTGTAAATTGGCGAGGAATGAGAATGGGAGGGTTAAGGTATTTATAAACTTTGTAAAATGAAAAATGACACAAAATACCCCTTATATGACCGTTTTATGGCTGTTGGGGGGGGTAAAATGGGCTTTTTTTCAAAAAAAAGGGGAAGTGGACGTTGGGTGGGCCTGGGCCGTTGGGTGTGCTGGCGAGCCGGGCTGGCCGGCCAGCAGGCCAATTCCAGTGTGCCTGGGTGGCTGTAGCCCCCAGCCCACGTGCCAGCGGGCCTTGCGAGCCCGAACCAAACGGGCCAACGGGCCAAGCAACCTCGGCCGACACAGGCCGTGCCGTTGATCGGGCCGGGCCGGGCCGGGCCATGGCCCTTTGACTGGCGGGCTAGAGTGGGCCATGTAGGGCCGGCCCGGCCCATTTGACATCCCTAGTGGTACGTAGGACTGTCAATTCGACACTAAGACTTGGGCGCCGGCACTCAAAAGCCCTTGTCGAGGGCTTTTGTTTTTAATGAAAAGCTCTAGGGCCGAGGTTGTACAATTTTTTTGCAAGCCCTGATAGTTGAGGGCTGGATTTGAACAATACTAGCCTGGCCCGGCCCTGGTCCTGACCCTTTTACTTTTATTTATTTTATAATATATATATATGTGTGTGTGTGTGTGTGTGTGTATGTAAATATATACTAAAATGCCCTTATCATGGTCACTTAGTAGCAATAGGGGATATGAAGGCAATTTCATACCCACCTACCCAATACAAAAGGTCCTAAAAATCGATACCTACATACATACTTGGTTCATTTCATCTATTTCCATTATTTAAGTTATGTATTATACTTAATACATAAGCGATAAGCGTTGCACAGTTGCTCCTATGCCCTTTCTTTTAGTTTTGTTGCTTCTTATTTAGGCCTTTTAAATTATTTATATAAATCCTTGTAAGTGCAAAAGGGGGTGTACTCCTTCCTATTAATAATGATACACATTTTCCTTTATAGAGTTGCTTGGGACGTCAACCAATTCATAGAGGCAGTTTGTATGTGCATGGAACTTTAAGGATATGGGTGATTCAAATATTATTTTAATTAGATAATTATAATTCTTAATTCTTAAAAGTCTGATTCATAAACAGATCCGGGTTTTGGAACCCGGGACCTGACATATGAGCCTTTGATATTGCAAATTGTACCGCAAAATCAACTTTTTTTTGGACATTTTTATGTACAATATTAGAGATAGTAGACTTGATGCACTGTTACAAGCTGAATGATATGCTTATTTTAAGAAAAATGAAGAATAAAGATAAATTAGAATCGATTTTAGAACTAGATTCCAGTCATCTAGGTGGATCGGTTCTGGAACTGAATCCGGGTTTTCCTATCAGAACCGGGTCTGGAACCAAATAAACAATTTCCGAGTCAAAACCGGAACCGGAACCATTATTTAGAAACGGGTCCGGGTCCACTATGGTTTCAATTCGGAACCGTTCCGTTTGCAACCCTACCTAAGCTGATTGCATACAAAAAAAAAAAAAAAAAAGATGGTGGCGCGAGGAACGTACACTGATCAGATTCTCAATTTTTGAACACACCATACATAAATATGTGGGTGATTGAGGCATGTAATTAGTAATAAATAAGATTGTGTTAATAACATTATCATTTCTGTGCTCAACCTGATAGTCCGACCCAGTCATATTGAAGTGAAATCTTAGGATATCTCACTTGAGGGGTGATATTCATCTTCAACGGTCAGGATTATCATCTTTGCATGCTTCTAAGCGTTCACAATATGCGATTACCCCTGATAAAATAATTAAGAGGTAGCCAGAACCCTCAGTACTGAGTGAGGTGCAATGATTTCCACCCTTTCTCAACGATGGAGAGTGGCTCCTCATGTTCAGGCACATAAGACGTGGCCATGGTGATGATGGTGGCTTGGGTGTTGAATGGTTATGAGAGAGAGAGAGAGAGACTGTGAAGCTATCCAATTCCATATACTCCTCTTGCTACTATTTTTAAAATAAGAACCTCAAAACAGTTTTACTTAAAACTGACATGTTTCATCTTTGTCACTATTTGTTACTTCAATTGTTAACAATTGTACCCGCCTGTGTTACTTCACTTGTAATCCACGTATTCCTTTAACTTGAGTTAGTACAATGAAGGAAACAAATTGCAAATCAAAGATGGGTGGAAGGTGATGAGTCAAATATCAAAACCTATGAGGATGTTTGGGTACCAGTTCTAGATAGGTCAATTGAAGGAATATGTCCTCCCTCATGTTCAGGTGAATCAATTTGAGGACTTTACTAGTCCCAGAAAAAATCCCCTTATACTTGGTGAAGATGAAAAAAGGTCCTCAAATTTTAATATCGACCAAAAAAGCTATAAATGAGGATATCCCCACTCATATCTACAGGTGAAGTAGAAGAAATGAGTGGTGATGTCCATGCTCATACAAGTGAGCTGCGATATCACTACTCCGCAAAAAAATAATAATAATAACAATAAAAACAAGTGGAAATATTCCAATTCAGGAACTTTTTGGTCGATATTGTGATTTGAGGACTTTTTTTTTTTTTTGGTCTTCACTAAATTTAAGGGGATTCTTCTGGTAAAATCCTCTATATTTTAATCATAATTATCAAAAACATTATCTCGGTTGGTTACGCTTCATTTTAACCAAGTTTTATAATCAAATTTAAAGCTCATCCAAAACAATTTTGTAACATAATTTTCCGACTCCTTCATTTCTTGCTTTTTAAAATTAGTTTTCTTGGCTTATGGGACTTGGGTCCTACTCTCATATATGAATCATGATCATTTGAGGCTTTTCCTCATATTAACCGTGGGGAGACCAATCAAGGCCCGCCATATCACCGTGGGTAGCTCCTACCTGGGCATCACGCAGTGGCCCTTTGTGCATGCAGGCTGCCCGCGGTGACGGACCATTATAGGTGGTCCATTCATGGTCACCGTGGGAAAAACTTTAACCAGATCCTGACTCAAATATTGATGGCAAGATAAAGACAACCTGATTAAAGATGAGACATGAATGTTAATGGAAATTTCACAAGGAAAGTGGCCTTACACACTCAGGAAAACCCTCCCTCAGCACCATCAACCTTCGCACAACCTCCACCAGCGGATATCACTACACATCCCCCGCTTCCTACCTCCTCTCACACCACTTCTGATCAGTCACCGGAATTCGCGCGGCAATCACCAATGGATCTGGGTGTCGAAAATGCTGGTGAGACTGTGGGTTCATACATAGACGCAGTTGCGGTACGGGCCCCACAATCGACAACAAGAACAGATAACGAACTCCCTCACTGCATTCAAAATGCGATGGATCTGGCTCCACTGAAGGAAAAGGTGACCATCAATTGAAGTGAATGCAGACTAACTGGAAGAGTGTGTCATGGCGGATGGGTCCCTTTAAAACAACTTTTATCAAGACTTATCAAAGGTATGGTGTTCCCATGGTAGCCTGGACTTTCTAGAGCTACAGAATAGTTTTGTTCTCTCTGCCTTTACAGACGAAAGAGATATGAACAGAGTAAGGTTGGGGTCACCATGGCGGATAGCAGGAAAACAGATTCTAGTGACCTCATGGGAACCAACCTTTGAACGACTCGAGCGTACATCGCACAGTTGCCGAACTGGAATGAGTGCCATTTGAGATGCATCCTTGCTCCGGTGGGATCCATCAAATTCACGAATGAAGTAACTCAATAAAAAGGGAGGGCAAGTAAGCGAGCAATGTTTGCATGTGTTCTGGTGGAAATGGATACAAGGAAGGAACCTATTGAAGGAGTATACATTTGCACACTAGAGGGGGCTAGATTTCAAAAGTTCACAGTGGAAAACCCACCTCCGCGGTGCGGCATCTGTAACAAGTTCTTACTGAATTTATGTTGTCATGCCTGCAACAAAAGAACTATAGAGAAAGGAAAATCGCCTCTGGTAGAATTAAACATGGCAAACGACTCTGGCACCACATCAACCAGGGCAGTGAATGAAAATGACTGGCAATTGGATTAAGGTAAATCAGAGGAATATTTCACGGCTGCGACAGGCTATAGGCCAGACGTCCCAAAATGGAGGAAGGAACAATGCAAACCAGCACACCAACCTTTTTCTTAGGGGTACACAAACAATGAACAGATTTCAGTCTATCCACCTGGAACACATTACCGAGAAATCTCAGAGCACAACTGGCCAATCTTCCTTGAGCGAGCGACTGTTTGAAAAACCACACCCACACCACACGGCCAGCCAAAGGACCGATGACAACACCGTCCCATACAGAGATTACACCACCTCATCAGCCACGTCATCAGCCGACTCATGCCCAGAAAGTTGATACCCAAGCCCAACTAGGACAAAAGGGGGAATTGATTCACTCACATGCAAAGCAAAAACACGTGGAAGATTGGCAACTAAGTTAATGCTCACACGACATGGTATTGAGGAAATCTGAGGGACATTCCAATATCCCGAGGTTGGGCGCCGACAAGCAAAATTTTCGGGACTTTAAACCCCTGTTTTGGACGAATCAGGGGGCGACACGCAAGGGTGGAGGAAAGAGAAATTGTTTCTGAGAAACTGTTTCTCTTTCCTCCGAATGGCAAGTCACATGGCCAGGACCCAAATACGCTGCATGCTGGAGAGCCATATCAGTGCCAACAAGCAGAGGCGGTCGGTTATGTTCTGCAACTAATTATCTCAAAGGAAGGCAGCGCTATCTCGGAGATCAGAGATGAGTCCGCAATCCAAGACGCCATCCCATCACCGCCCAATGTCATATCTCCAACGCCAACTTCGCCAACTTTAACTGGCAAGATGATTAACACAGCTCCATCACCACCACTGATGACTGATACCATCGAAATCTCTAACATCTCAACGGAGTTCGAAACTACCGCCTAGAATGCCTCCAATGAGCATTATACCCATTTTTCACCATCAGGCAATTCCATGGTTTCTCCCTCTTCCTCTGCCCCCGGAATTATGGCCGATGGGCTTGAACTCCCCATGGTCACCGGCGGGATGCGTACTGGACCACTTTTTCAGTCTATGGGGCGGCGATATGAGGTTTGGAATTCATCCACTGCCATTCTTCTGGCCCCACCATCAACTGATTTGGATACCACTGCCTTGTCCAAATTCTCCTATGCACCAGCACAGCACAGGCCATCTACACCAATGGTCGCGGAGAGGGGTCCGGTGAGACTGAGGGACAGTGGCAATGGCCCCACTCCACTAAGGTTCAGTCACAGGTAGGCGCAGTCTGTCAGCAATCCCACCCAAGATCAGAGACAAGATCAGGCAAAACAGGAAACACACCGGAGCTAATAGAAGAAGACTGGATGGACTTGGGTTTCTTGAAGTTCCCAGACATCAGCTACATCTAGTGATGGACGGCCAGTTCAAACGGTGCCGGCCTAAGCAGCAAATATCCATCCTTGTGAGACCCCGACCCGAGAGGCCCAGATTAGTGTTTTTGGAGCTGTGTTTAGCTCTAAGTGTGTTCCGTGGTTTTTGGTTTATTTGGGATTAAAATAGCTTTGTTATAGCTTTGGGATATTTTGAGTGTCTTGGTTTTAGTGTGGGGCCCTTTGGGGGTACCCTGTTTATGGCTTTTCGTGTACTTGAGGTTTTATCTTGGTTTTCTCGATTTGTATTTTATCCCGATTTACTTGTTTTATTATTGTCTTCAACTTTCATGTTGATCCCGTTCCCGTCCCGAACCCCGAAACTCGACTTTTCTAGCTTCAAGGGCAAAATAGTCTTTTCACACTAAATCTGTACCGGATTATTGTTATTCCCGAAACCCGTGAAACATATACTTTTTGGAATCTAGATATTTCGACGATCATTTCTTCCTTCTTCGTCGATTTCATCCGGATCCCCGAAAACCACTATTTCAGCCCAACTAGGTTACTTGATGGTGGAGCCCACTTGTATAGCTTATAAAAAGGAACCCTTCTCCTTCATTCTCTCTTTTCCAGCAACCTTGACTTGAGCCTAGGGTTTCTCCTCTTCTTCTTGCTTCTCCATCATCAAGCATCTCCCAAGCTTGCACCATCATCTCAAAAGATTGCATCACCTTCTTCTCCATTGCAAGGGCTCTCCATTAGTACCATTTTTGAAGAAATCCCATCTCCACAAGATCTTCATTTAGCTTGCTTTGTCCATTTGGAGAACCTATTGGTAAGATCTCTTCCTCATCTTCTAGATTCATGTTCATATGGTCCTTGAGAAGCTCCATTTGCATTATTAGGAGCTCTCTCTTCTTATTGCTTGTTTTGACCCATTTTAGGGTTTGTTTTAGGGCTTTTTGTAGAGATCTTGTTCTTGGCTTGCAAGTGTGATTAGAGCTGGTTTTTCATTGATTAAAGACCCAAGGCAAGTGGATGTTTTGAATCTTTTATCTTTGAAAGAGATTTGATAAAAATGCATATGATTTCACCATGTATTTTGTGTTATTAATGGTTTGTTTAAACTTGAAATAAATGCACATTTGAGAGTCTTGATAGCTTGTTTTATACATGTATTAGATTGCTAAACATGTTTGAATGAATGTGGAAAAGAATGGAAAGAAATGAAGAGACCACTGCACTGCTGTAACAGAACCTGGGTTCTGTTACGCAGTGTACGCAGTCGACCGGCCAAGAGGCGCGGTCGACCGGCGACACTGCAACAGGCCCCCTGCTGGGCAGCCTGCTGAACTGCGGGACTCCCAGTTATGCAGAGTACGCGGTCGACCGGCCAAGTGGCATGGTCGACCGGCGACACAGAGGTCAGGCTCCCTGGAGCCTGACAAGAACACTATTGACCCATTTAAATTTACAACTCCCGGTCGACCTGGCCCATGGGCGGTCGACCGAGCCCCCTGTATACGCGGTCGACCGGCCATGGGCCAGGTCGACCGGCCCAACTGGAAACCTGCTGGAAAAACTGATTTTTGTCCTATGTTTAGATGGACTTTAAATGGACTTTTGGCCTTTGTTAGGTGGACTTTAAAGGGACTTTTGGCCCTTTGTTAGATGGACTTTAAATGGACTTTTGGTCCTTTGTTAGGTGGACTTTAAAGGGACTTTTTCCCTATGATTAGATGGACTTTCAAAGGGACTTTTTCCCTATGATTAGATGGACTTTAAATGGAACCTAGTGAACCTTTTGTGAACCCGTTTGACTTCCTTGGAGGATGGTTGAACCGACATTTCCTCACGGTTAATCCGGTTGTATCGGTACTTAATCTAATTCAATCTTGAACGATACGGAACGACGGGATATCCTTTCTTTTATCTAAACGCGAAATTGGTTTGTTTGGGTATCGCGAATCCGTTTTCCTTTCGATGACTGAGTAGGTTGTAAGGTACTACTAGATTAACGTTGAGCTTAGGATCCCCTCTCTATTATGTTTCGTTTATTTAAAACTCGATTAGGGTTTGAATCCCTAAGGTGCATAAAGAGCCCGGAATGTCTCTAAACTCAAGGAGTACCAAGTGATCATCACAATAGACATACGGGGTCCTTATTCACTTGATTTATATTGAAACCCGATAATAACCCGAATTTCTCGAATTATGATTTGTCTTGAATCCCGATGATAGCCCGTATTTCTCGAATATTGATTTAGCATTCCCGAAAGCATTGAAAGTGTATTTTAGCATTTTTGCTAGCCCGGTTATACATGCCCGAATGAAATGAAATTAGTGCTTTTGAGCACCCCGTCCCGCCCGTTTAATTAAGTGCATTGCATATGATTTGTACATGTCTCGTTTTACATGATTTGACCTATGAGTCGGCACCACTAAGCTTGGCTTTCCTTGCCGGTTTGATCCACCGACTTGGAGACCCATTCCCGTCCCGCCAGCTGCAGTTTGGATCCCGCTACCCGGTTATTACCGTGGTCTTGTCCCGATGCCGCAGATTGCTACTGTGGTCCCCGATGCCAGGCTCGCGACCGTGGTCATGTCCCGTATTGTATTATATTATGTATATGTTACTTGTGTTGCATCTCCTCACTTCGGTGACTGAGACAACACCCCGATATGCTCATGTCACTTCGGTGATAGAGGACTTAGCTTTGTGTGGTTGCCATCTTGCTCGTTTCTCGTTTCCTTGGATACCGTACATGTTTTCTATTGCATACGTATTTGAACAAATGTTTATCTCGTTTTATGAAACTAATGCTTTGACAGGTTTAAATGATTTTCAAGGTATTTTCTATATTGTTATGTCTTTTCACCCGTTTGCCAAACCGTCGTGTTTGACCCACTATTTTGGTACTCAGGTTCAGTTTCCCGCCCCGAGCTGAGAGTTGTGGCTGTGGAGCCATGAGTGCAGGTTGTCTTGTCGGCCATGTCCTGTAGACATTGTGCTTGACATCGGAGATACGTCACATGTGGGTAGTGGATATTAGTTTGTATTGTTCGGCTTTTATTAGCCTTTCTTGGGATTGTAATTAATGCACATTGTTACTTGTAACTTGAACATAATGGAAATGTAATATCCTGTTACTGTCAGCTCTGCATTTTATTTATGTTGGTTTATTCCAGTCTGATATGGTTCACAAAATGATGGCTTTATGCTAGGGGTTCTATGCGACGCGGAATCCGATGATGTCCACGGACTCCGGGTCGCATTACCACAAAAGCTTCCGCAGAAATATTCAGATAGTGATGTGATTGTGGATCCTCACACACGCGGATCTTGGGAGAAATATTATCACTCCCCTCACCCTCCCGGACCTCTCCTGGGAGCCCGGTCCGGGGTCGTGACAGACTGGTATCAAAGCGGGCAGGTTTCTAGGACATAAAACACTCTAGGAACCTTAAGACGTGTAGTGAGGTCCGGATTTTGGCTAGATGTCGTTTTGTCAGATTTGGGTTTGTTTTCTTTCTAGTGGGGGAGACTCTCCTTGTCTCTTTCCTTTTTGTTCTTGTTAGAGAATTTGGAGGACCAAATTCTTTTCTAGTGGGGTAGAATTTAATGTCTCCGTACCCACGTTTAGCTCCTTTTCATTGTTTTCGGGCCAGAGAATCAGAGTTTTGTGGACTTAGCATGTGGATCTCGAAGGACTTGGGCAGAATTTGCAGCTTTTTGATGTCACAGACGGAGTTAGCGAAGGAATTTTTGAGCAGTTGTTAGTCAGCAAGGAATGTTAGCAGCATATCGAGACCCAATTACAGTTGATCGTGTATCGTCGAGGATTCGTCAGGCAAGTAAGTGTGAATTTTTGGATAAACTTGGAACATTTCCCTAAGTCAAAAGACTTCAGAAACCAGAGAATGACAGATTTGAGGAAGTTTGAAGTGATTTTCAGTTGATAGAGCTTCAAGTGGATGCTAGAAGCTGGGAACTTCTCGAGTATGGACGAACTTTTGTCAGGTAAGTGTTAGAGGATTTTCAATGATTCGAGAAGGATGGTGAAGCTGACTCAGAGGAGTACATCAGTATGTGGTTATGATGATGGGAAGTAAGTTTTCAGCTGCGATATAGAGAGCCGTATACAGAATGGATGGTTACCTGGTCATATGATAGAGGAGATCTTGCAGACTTTACAGACTTTTGAGATATCAATTTGGACATTGTGCAGATGCAAGCTGGAGAACCATAACCTGTGGACAAGGCTAGTCGAAAGATTCAGAGAAGAATGGCACATATGCTTGACTTGAAGATGGTGAACCTGAGATAGAGGCAGAAGATTGAACAAATAAGACATTGAGGGAAACTTTATGCAGTGATTTGTGGCAGAGAAGGAATTGCAATGCATCGGAATGAGCCAGAACTTTGATTTACTTGGACCGACCTGGATAGAGAAGACAGGCAGCAGATTAGAAGTGATGTTAGAACATTTGATGGGTGTCAAGGGCTTGATGGTAGGATTCTTCGAACGTTGATGTTGTTAGAAGAGCTAGTTGCTGAGTTAGAGTTTGGACAGTTTGAGATCTTCAACCGAATCAGAGACCTTGACTACAGACTCATCTCACCCTTGTGTTTGACTGGAGATAGTGCAGTTGTGCAGGAGCAGGATAGATCATCAATGTCAGAGGTAATTTTCAGTTGGCAGATACTCGGAGTAAGAAGTCAATCATTTTTGGATTTGTTGAGGAAAACAGACTTGGCAGAACAGTTGCAAGAGTGAGTGCAGAGCTTCAAATGCTGAAGAATAGTGAAAGGACAAGCATGTCATCGTCAAAGACAGATTGTGGTGCAGAGGATCGAGAGTAATGAGAAAGTTAGAGCTAGCAAGAAGTTCACCTTGTAGATGGTGCATTTGATATGAGAACCAAGCTTCGACAATTTGTGATGAAGTTGATAGAATTGTTCCAGAAATTTTCTGTTTGAAGGTGGCTAGAAGTGAGAGACTTGGTGGAACTTAGAAGGAGTCAGAGTTGGCAGAATTCTTGAGCAGTCGGATTTGGCAGGGCAGTAACAGATTCGAGCCAGAGGGAGAATGTATGACAGCTGTTGATAGTTGACAGAAGAGTTCTACAGCGGAGATGACCTAGTGAGTCCTGATGCTTTCGAGATGACCGATGGGAGCAGCAGTTTGAGGTTTTGTTTTTGTAGTGCGGGATTATATCCCCATTTGTTTGTTTTTGGTTTTGTTTAGTTCATTTGGAGGACCAAATGTTCTAAGGGGGAGAGGATGTGAGACCCCGACCCGAGAGGCCCAGATTAGTGTTTTTGGAGCTGTGTTTAGCTCTAAGTGTGTTCCGTGGTTTTTGGTTTATTTGGGATTAAAATAGCTTTGTTATAGCTTTGGGATATTTTGAGTGTCTTGGTTTTAGTGTGGGGCCCTTTGGGGGTACCCTGTTTATGGCTTTTCGTGTACTTGAGGTTTGATCTTAGTTTTCTCGACTTGTATTTTATCCCGATTTACTTGTTTTGTTATTGTCTTCAACTTTCATGTTGATCCCGTTCCCGTCCCGAACCCCGAAACTTGACTTTTCTAGCTTCAAGGGCAAAACAGTCTTTTCACACTAAATCTGTACCGGATTATTGTTATTCCCGAAACCCGTGAAACATATACTTTTTGGAATCTAGATTTCGACGATCATTTCTTCCTTCTTCGTCGATTTCATCCGAGCCCCGAAAACCACTATTTCAGCCTTTCAAAGTTCTTAAGTGGTGGAGCCCATTTTCATATGCTTATAAGAGAACCCATCTCTCCTTCCTTCTCCATTTTCCAGCACAGCCACTTGAGCCTAGGGTTTCTTGCACCCTTTGCTCTTCTTCTTGGCTTCTCCATCATCAAGAGACAACCAATCTTGCACCATCATCTCAAAAGATTGCATCATCTTCTTCTCCATTGCAAGGGCTTCCCATTAGTACCATTTTTGAAGAAATCCCATCTCTCACAAGATCTTCATTTAGCTTGCTTTGTTCATTTGGAGAACCTATTGGTAAGATCTCTTCCTAATCTTCTAGATTCATGTTCATTTTGGTCCTTGAGAAGCTCCATTTGCATTATTAGGAGCTCTCTCTTCTTATTGCTTGTTTTGACCCATTTTAGGGTTTGTTTTAGGGCTTTTTGTAGAGATCTTGTTCTTGGCTTGCAAGTGTGTTTAGAGCTGGTTTTTCATTGATTAAAGACCCAAGGCAAGTGGATGTTTTGACTCTTTTATCTTTGAAAGAGATTTGATAAAAATGCATATGATTTCACCATGTATTTTGTGTTATTAATGGCTTGTTTAAACTTGAAATAAATGCACATTTGAGAGTCTTGATAGCTTGTTTTATACATGTATTAGATTGCTAAACATGTTGAAAGAATGAAGAAAAGATTTGGAAGAAATGAAGAGACCACTGCACTGCTGTAACAGAACCTGGGTTCTGTTACGCAGTGTACGCGATCGACCGGCCAAGAGGCGCGGTCGACCGGCGACACTGGAACAGGCCCCAGTGCAGCAGACCTGCTGAACTGCGGGATTCTCCCAGTTCCGCAGAGCACGCGGTCGACCGGCCAAGGGCGCGGTCGACCGGCGATGCAGAGGTCAGGCTCCCTGGAGCCTGACAAAAAGATTGTTCACCCATTTAAATTTACACTCCCGGTCGACCTGGCCCATGGGCGGTCGACCGAGCCCCTGTGTACGCGGCTCGACCGGCCATGGGCCAGGTCGACCGGTCCTACTGGAAAGATGCTGGAAAAAAAAAAAAAAACTGATTTTTGTCCTTTGTTAGGTGGACTTTAAAGGGACTTTTGGCCCTTTGTTAGGTGGACTTTAAAGGGACTTTTGGCCCTTTGTTAGATGGACTTTAAATGGACTTTTGGTCCTTTGTTAGGTGGACTTTAAAGGGACTTTTTCCCTATGATTAGATGGACTTTCAAAGGGACCTTTTCCCTATGATTAGATGGACTTTAAATGGAAGCTAGTGAACCTTTTGTGAACCCGTTTGACTTCCTTTGAGGATGGTTGAACCGACATTTCCTCACGGTTAATCCGGTTGTATCGGTACTTAATCTAATTCAATCTTGAACGATACGGAACGACGGGATATCCTTTCTTTTATCTAAACGCGAAATTGGTTTGTTTGGGTATCGCGAATCCGTTTCCCTTTCGATGACTGAGTAGGTTGTAAGGTACTACTAGATTAACGTTGAGCTTAGGATTCCCTCTCTATTATGTTTCGTTTATTTAAAACTCGATTAGGGTTTGAATACCTAAAGTGCATAAAGAGCCCGGAATGTCCCTAAACTCAAGGAGTACCAAGTAATCATTACAATCGACATACGGGGTCCTTATTCACTTGATTTATCTTGAAACCCGATAATAACCCGAATTTCTCGAATTATGATTTGTCTTGAATCCCGATGATAGCCCGAATTTCTCGAATATTGATTTAGCATTCCCGAAAGCATTGGAAGTGTATTTTAGCATTTTTGCTAGCCCGTTTATACATGCCCGAATGAAATGGAATTAGTGCTTTTGAGCACCCCGTCCCGCCCGTTTAATTAAGTGCATTGCATATGATTTGTACATGTCTCGTTTTACATGATTTGACCTATGAGTCGGCACCACTAAGCTTGGCTTTCCTTGCCGGTTTGATCCACCGACTTGGAGACCCCTTCCCGTCCCGCCAGCTGCAGTTTGGATCCCGCTACCCGGTTATTACCGTGGTCTTGTCCCGATGCCGCAGATTGCTACTGTGGTCCCCGATGCCCGGCTCGCTACCGTGGTCATGTCCCGTATTGTATTATATTATGTATATGTTACTTGTGTTGCATCTCCTCACTTCGGTGACTGAGACAACACCCCGATATGCTCATGTCACTTCGGTGATAGAGGACTTAGCTTTGTGTGGTTGCCATCTTGCTCGTTTCTCGTTTCCTTGGATACCGTACATGTTTTTATTGCATACGTATTTGAACAAATGTTTATCTCGTTTTATGAAACTAATGCTTTGACAGGTTTAAATGATTTTCAGGTATTTTCTATATTGTTATGTCTTTTCACCCGTTTGCCAAACCGTCGTGTTTGACCCACTATTTTGGTACTCAGGTTCAGTTTTCCCGCCCCGAGCTGAGAGTTGTGGCTGTGGAGCCT